>VXAX01003537.1:6974-36707 GCA_013399835.1 Leptocoma aspasia
GGGATCCCTCCCGGTGCCCTCTCCCCGCTCCGGAGCGCTGTTTCCAGGGAATGATGCCTGGGGCTCTGGCCCCCGCACGAGCTGGAGTGTCGAGTAAACCCCCACGGGCAGAGCTAAGAGGGGAGAAGCGCGGATGATCTTACGGCTCTCCGGGAGCTGGGCACGCCGGGCGGTGCGGGGTCGGGCCGGGGCGCAGCACGCAGTGTGACCGCGTCGGTGGAAGGGTTACCCGGCGCCGCGGTCTTTTGGGTTTTTATAGGGTTCTCCCACCTGAAAACGTTTCTGTTAATCATTTCTACTGCCAAACAAAAAGATGTTCTCATGAGAACTCGCTGCAGTCGTAGATAAAGGCAAGGCCGTGCAGCTGGTGCCGTCGCCTGTGCTGAGTGGGAGCTGCCAGCACACTCCTCGCTACATTTGGCTGGATAAATTCATCTCGAGGCCAAGGGATGTGTGCAGGATGAAGAAGACCAGGCTGTACCTGCACTGCAGCACACACCTGAACCTGCCGAGCCAGGAGAGCTGCTCTGTGCAATGCTAGCTCCTAAATGTTCAGTGCCCTTCACCAGGCTGCTTGGAAATGCCTCTATAATATGCTTATGCATTCGGTTGTCATTTCAGTGCAATCAAAAGCAGAGTTTAGCTGCTTTTGATGTATTCTTTAACAAGATATCCAGAGATTAGGATGTTTTCTTTATTTCTGCAATGATTACTACTAAGATTTTCTCTCTAGAAACATTTGTGTGGCAAGCATTGTGATTTTGACACATTGGACTTGAAAATAAATTAATGCCTAGTTAAATACCAGCTAATTGAATGTTTTGTGCTGTCATAATATTTTTATTAGTTGAAACTACAGCAGTTAGCAAAAACATTCAGGAGTTTGCCAGTGAAAATATGTTGACTGGGTTCTGCTTTCATTTCTGTGAGTGCAAGTAAACATTACCATGGATCTGTGAGAAGTTTATTTTGCTATGGCTCTTACTGGAACATTAATCTTTAAGCTTGCCTTTGCTAGGGGAAAGCAGAAAAGGTGTGAGCCTCTACAGAGCACTTCATTAATTAACACTTTCCATGATTCTTCATGTGTCTGAGGTGCCCGGTGATTCTCACGGTATCTTTAGTTAATTCACAGTCAGAAAATGCATCAATTAAAATAAGAGAAATGAGTATTGTCCTGTATACACCTAAGCATGCCATATGAAGCCCTTCTAATTGTTTTTTGTAAGGCACTTTTATGTGAGTAGCTGACTGGGAGAAACACCATGCAAATTCTCATACCATTTTGCAGACCTTTTTTCTTGGAAGCAGACAATGTACTCATTTTTTAACCTCCTGGTGTGAAGGGACTGCTAATCTGCATGGAGAATATTTTACTTTATGAATAGTGTGATTTGTTCTGGGATTGGGGTATTTGCCAAATAAAATATTAATATAACACCCTATGTGTGGCTTGTGTTAGTGCTAGCTTTTAGAAATGAAATCTGGATAGCTCTCCATTTCTTTAAGATTGTCTGGACAATCAAAAAAGCAAATACCTAAACAAATTCAGAATTTAGAAACAGGAAAAAAGACATATGAAAAGTATAATTGGACCAGCTGACTGCTAAGGGAAGCCAATATAGTTTCCCCGGAAATGGGGAATCCCATGAATAACATTTAAGGATTACCTGGGTCTTGTAGCCACTCTGCAACCCACCCAATTGTGAATTAACCACGTGGAGAGCAAAATAATAGTTGGGATGGATATGTTCTTAGGTATGGAGCAAGACCTATTTGTTCAGGCAGGATCCAGCCATGGAAGAGAGCACAGAAATTTTCAGTGAGGTGGTATATAGCAAGAATGCAAGCCAGATGTATGCAATATAACAGTAACCTATTTTTTTTTTATTCTCGGGTGTAATACCCTTTCAACCTCCTTCTCTAATTTGTGTGGTTAAAGTTAGCTTCTCACCTGAAACATCCTGAAACAGAGATGACATCGTTTATCATTGCCCTGGGAAGCACAGTGACAGTTCTATTCTGTTACCTCATTTTCAGACCACAGCTGTGTCACTTCCCATTAATTGTCACTGCCTGTGGCAGCCTGGATTAGTTCTGCCAGGGAAATTTACAGTATGAGGGGTTGTGACACTGCTCTTTTCCAGGCACCCTCTTCCCTTGTCACCTGCACTGCCCCTGGACAGATGATCATCACCTGGGTCAAGCACAGAGCCACCTCAGCATCTGGCTCACAATTCAGCTTTGGGAAGTGATAAGCTTTCAGGATTGAAAATCTATTGTTGCCCATATAGCTTTATATTTATGTATATGTTTTTCCCTCCCTCCCCTCCTCGGCCAGCATCATTTCATCTGCTTATTTCCTGCTGTCCTGAACACTTGCAGATGCTGTGCCCAGCACAATACTTTCTCTGGACTATTAATAAAAAGTAGAGGAATTTCTTATAGAAAAAGGGCATGCTGTGCCTCTACAGAAGTTAGACAACTTTGGCCTTCAGATTGCAGAACAGCTTCTTGCAGGAACAGGACTACCCTGGTTTGTAGGGTTCATCAAGCAGTGTTCCTCTGAAGGAACTGGACAGTTTGGTTCTGTAGGTTATAGACTGGCTACTTTATAATTTTTAGGTCATCCTTGAAGAAACAGTAAGCATTGTGTAAGAGACAAAGCTTTGTACAAAAGCAATGGGCGTTGTGCAAGAAGGAGAGTTGTTTGTTAGAGCAGGATGTGAGAACCATAAGTGTAACAGCATCAGATACTTTCTGATGCTTGCAGCTGCCAACCAATTAATTAGCAATATGTGTGTATGACGACAGTTAGTTAGCCAAGGAGATTTAAGCATCATACTTGTGAACAAATGCAGAAACGTATATAATCAAGTTATTTCAAGCAATAAAGGGAGAGTGACATGGAAACCATATTGGTGTGATTGTCGTTACTCGGCCGACTCTCCGGTGGGGACCCTCTTCAATAAAAGAATCTAGACTTTCTAAGGTGACAGCAATACCTTTTTTGGCAGAGCAGGAGCATGTGAGGAGAGCAGTCATTCTTGAGGGGACTGTGGAAGCAGAGCTGCCCTCGGTGGGGGAACAAGCCTGGAGCTGGGATGACCCTCAGGCAGGTTGTGCCCCTCCTGTGGGTCCTGGGTTGTAGCAGCCACTGGGGCTGTGAGCCCTCCATGGAGGCTATGAGGTCACCCTGGAGGTCAGCTTAAGATAAGAAAATGCTAAGTCATGAAGAAGCGGACCTAAATGAAAGCCCCTCTTCCTTCTGTACCCGTGATAACACTCTGTAAGACCATAGGCCACATTTGCCTTGACCTCTACCATTGGACACTTTCCAAAACCCCCTTAGCCTTTATAAGAACCACTTCTGCACAGTAAAAGCAGGATAGCTGTCCCTGATCCCTTCACAGAACCCCTCGGAATAAAGACAACTGTGGAACTCACACAGCTGTCCTCGTGTCTCCCCCTGCGTCTGCTGAAGGCACCTTAGCTTGCAAAGAGCTGGATTCACAAAAGAGCTGATTATCACAAAGAGCTGAATTTCACTAAGAGCTGATTCCGCTTGCTAAGGTGGCCTACTGCTTGGGAGATTGCCTGAAACCTTGGAGAAGACATCTGCTATCCGGGACATTACGGCGATCTGGGGTCCGACAGACCCCCACCCCGAGCTGTAAAATAAAACTGGGTAAGGGCTTATCAGCAGCCCCAGGTGCTGCAGGTGGTGGGCCAGGTGCATCCAGGGACCCTCACCAGGAGGCACAGCTCCAGGGAAGGCCACAGCCCCACCAGGGACAGGTGATGCACCCTGATGCCAGCCAGAGCTTCCACAGGCACACAGCATTGGAGGTCCCACGTGAGGGACCATCAGGGAATTCAAACCCTGACAGAAATGTCTTTATCTGCGTGTTTTTGTACATCTCCAGTTCTTTGCACCTCTTATCCATCTCCTGGTGCTCTGTGCAGAAGATTGCCTCTGGGCTGCCTCCTGGATTTGGGCAGCAAGTTCCAGCTGAGATCGATCCCTGGTGCAGTGCTGGGTGTATTTTGATGCAGGGGCTGCTGCCAAAAGTTGTTAGGAGCCACCCTCCAAATGGTTTTGCTGCCTCTCCCTGCAAAGTTTCAACACACCATCAGGGCAGGGGGGAACTGGTAGTGTAGATATGGTCAGAGATGCCCCTTGTCCCTCTGCCTTTAGTCATCCACACTCTGGAAGAAATAGCATGTGAGGTAATACTGTTTAGAACCAGGGGTTCTAAAGCAGGTGCTTCAAACCCCTTGTGTCTGCAGATCATTTTTGGGTACCTGTTCTAGCCAGCTGGGTCAAGCAATGTCCCTGTGTTGATGTGGTCAGGCAGCCCAGGGTACCCACAGATTTTATATATATATATATAATGTTCACTGGTGATTTAGTTATGTACATGCAATTCTCCCCAGGGTAATTTTCATCTAAGATAAAGATTTAACCTTTAATTTTTTGAGGCTTTGTGCTGTTTCCTGACTTGCTGTGTTAGTGTTAGGTAAGGGAAAAGACTTCTATTCATGCAGAGCCTTAACTGTGCTTTAAAAGAATAGCCTGAAACAACCAGCTTTTGTGTCTCTCTTTCCAAGCCTGTATGTTGGCAGTGGTTCTGACACTAATAACTTTTGACAGGTAAAACAAATAACATTTGGGCACATTTAGCTTAACAGTTCCCTTAACGTAGTCTTGCCATGGACCTAAACTTGTTTGTTGATAAATGAAACTATCAGAACTAAGACAGAGACTTCTGCTTTGTTTTTCTGTCATTTCTTCAGGTGCTTATGAAGAACAACTGTAGTGCTTATTATACATTAGGTTATTTCCTGATTTTCTGCCACAGGTGCCTTGCCATGAGAATTTCATTCAGTACATGATTTCTATGTAGTGTTTTAAAACTCTAAATTTTGGGGTTTTTTCATGGCTTCTTACTGCAACAGAGAACACCATGCTCTGTGGTGGTGTCTGTGATGTGTGACACCACAGGATATATACAGATAATTCTGTGTATGGATACTTACCAAACTCTGACTGTAGTTTTTCCATAAGTAAGAAATTGCATTCTAAACCAGGGATTTTAGCAGCATTGGGACTATAAACTAGATTTACTTTAAATACATTTGCTTAACCAATTTTTTTTTGTTGTTGTTGTTCTGTGTCATTCATTTTTATGGTGTGCTAAGACCACTTTCATCTTGGGATCTCAGAATGCTTTACATGTTTCACAGGTAAGCAAGTGATGGCAAAAAGTCATGCTATGATCTGTAGCTCTGGAAAAGGAGCTTGATCATCTGAGTAAGGAATGGAACCAGGATAATATTTTATTTTTCTGTGTGACTTTATTTTGACAGAAGTGGTAAGCCTATCTCAAGTTGCTCTAATTGAGGACTTAATGAAATCAATACAAATGCTGCTATTTGCAGAGATCATGAGAATATTCTGTAGTGACTGTAGCTTTCTTGCAGGATCTTTGTAGGCCACATTCTTCTTTCCCTTTGACAAATTCAGTTTTGACAAGTTTATTCTTTCCTTTGTGGGGTCACCTCTTGCACTCCACAAAACAAGATTTTTCCTGGAATGTTCCCAAGTTTTGCAGGGTTTGATGGCTCTGCATGTTTTCCCATCAAACATATCTGTTTGCCAACATGTGTCTCTGGATAAATACAATGCTTGCACCTGAAAAAGCAGCACTGGCTGATGTGGAATTCAGACCAAACTGAACAAGGTTGCTAGGAAGGGGAAAGTGCTGCAATACTGCTAAGTAGATGCCTAGAAGTATATTTTAAAATCTAAAACTTCAATTATTTGTTCTTCCTACCTGAAGTTGATCCTTCTCCCCTGACCTTGATTTCTTACAGCAATGACAGCTTAAATACTGCATGATGGAGAAATATCATGGGATATGAGTGTCTGCAAGTGTCATGTGCAACTCAAATCTCATTCTTGCAGAATAGAATAGCCCCAGAAGTAATCCCTTGTGGAAAAAAAACTGAGTAAGAGGTATAATCACTGGTGGTTTTTTCCACATGCAGACCCAGAGTTTACTCAGGAGGCAAACTGATCAAGAGAGCTTTGCAGCTAGAGATTAATTCAGGCATCACCATTACTTCCTCAGAACAATGGGCTTAGAAAATCTCGTGGTTTAACCATCAGTTATTGGAAATTCCTGGTGGCTTACTTGCATGGATGGGCTGTAAACTCTTGTGGCATTTTTGTCTTCAGCATGGACATCCCATTAGAAAAACTGTGTACTCCCACACACAGAATGAAACAAACAGACAAGAAAACCCTATGACATTTTAAGGCTCTTATTTTAAAAAAAAATTAATGTCTGACAAATCATAATTCTAACAGCACAAGACAGGCTGAAAGGAAAATTGCACTAGCAACTTCATAAAAATATTTAGAATGATAGAATAGTTTGGGTTAGAAGGGACCTTAAAATTCATCTCATTCCAACCCCCTGCCATGGGCAGGGTCACCTTTGTGCTTGACCACACATCTCAGAGCCCATCCAAGCTGGCCTTGGACACTTCCAGGGATGGGGCAGCCACAGCCTCTCAGGGCAGCCTGTGCCAGGGCCTCACCCCCTCACAGAGAAGAATTTCCTCCTTGTATCTAATCTAAACACGCTGTTGTAGGAGTGCCTTACCAATTCCCATGTGAATAACAGCACAGGAACAGGGATTGCAATTCTGACACGATGAGGGCTGAGAATTGCCTGCCTTAAGCCTCTGACCAGTCTGATATACAGGAAAATGGCAAATGTGCCTCTGGCCTTTGTAGGAAACACATTTTGAGGTGTGACATTTTAAGATGACTGCTGCTTAGGCTGATCTGTAAATAGTACTGAAGTGGAAGAAAGAATGTTGCAAATTAAATGAATTTATCATAAAGCTAAGTAAACAAATTTTCTTTTTCTGAGCAAGCATGGCCAGTATACAACTACTCATCAAAATACTGTACAAAAGAAAAGCACACTTCTTGTCTTCTGGCCCCTTGCTTTCTGACTGCATAACTTTTTCTTTTTTTTTCTTTTTTTTTAAATTTTTTTCTTTATTCTTTTTTTCTTCTTTCTTTCTTTCTTTCTTTCTTTCTTTCTTTCTTTCTTTCTTTCTTTCTTTCTTTCTTTCTTTCTTTCTTTCTTTCTTTCTTTCTTTCTTTCTTTCTTTCTTTCTTTCTTTCTTTCTTTCTTTCTTTCCTCTTTTTCTCTCTCTCTATCTCTCTTTCTCTCTTCCTTTCTCTCTTCCTCTATCATTTGCAGAGGGAGAAACTCTACTGCAATGTTTTTTTCATCAGTGCCTTGTGATGATTCATTTTCAGGCAGATGCTATCATTTAACTCTGCTGGTGCATCAGAGGTTGAACTTGGTCGAAGTTTTTGGAACATGATTTTTCCCTAGTAGCATGATGCTATCAGAATCACTTTCTCCTTTGTCATATAATTTTTCTGAAAAGGTCAGCATGACCCTATCTTTTGGGCAGAATTAATAAAATTATAAATATGTTCATCTAGTTTTAAAATCAAAATCTTGTTTGACAGAAAAACATGACCTTAACAATCACCTTGTTGGGATCTGAAAATGGGTGCCTATGTAAGTATGAATAATATGAACATTAACTTTGAAAAATCCACATTTAGAAAACCTCTTTCAAGTTACAGACAACTTTTGCATTTTTTAAATCATTTTTGGAAAATATTCTTCAGTAAATAGAGAATGCCTGTGAATTTACAGGTGGCAAAATGAAGGAATGTAAGTCAGCACGGTCCTTCTGGCTGCAAGCCACCTTAGTTTACAAAGTCAAGGAACAGATTTCTGCTTTTAAATGATCTGGAATTTTCCTTTCTTTTCAATATATGATTTTTCTAAAAAATACAGGGGTGATAAACAGCACATCTTTTGCAACCTGATTCTGAGAGTGCTTGCCTTATTTAGGTATTACTCTTTAACATTACCACAAAAAACCAGTGAGAAACTGCAAACTGTCCCTTGCTCTTTTCACATCCACAAACAAGCCTTTCTCCTCAAAAGTATTTTGACAAATAAATATGCTATTTCATATACTCCAGTATTTCCTGTTGGACATTTGCTATGTTGACACAGGAAACAGTGTTCTTTTCAGTGTAGAGAATAATAAGAGAATTGTGTGGCTTAAAGCAAAAGCAAAACACTCGTTGATTCTGTTGGGCACCCTAAGGGCTTTGCTTAATAATCACATTTTTCAGAGGAAGAAGTATTCACATTTTATAAAAGTTTCATCACAAGTTACATACAGGTCAATTTAGAAATGTGATTTACCACAGCATACATTCACAGAAATATTTTTGAAATAGTTTGTGTTAGAAAATAAGCTGTATAGCCAGACAGTACTGCTGATAAATGAAATATGCTGATACTATTCTGAACATTTGAAAACTATACAAATCTAATGATTGCTTATTGTTGACTGTATGGATTGGAGGCTTACAATTCCAGGTGTGTCTGTGGTGAAAAAAGGCTACTCAAAGGTAACTGAAGACCAAACATAATAATAAATAATAAATTATATTATCATTATAATAATACATTCAGTGATGGCAATTTTCTTACTGTCCTGCAGCCCATTTGGTGCCTGAATCCTGCTCCAAATCTCAGGCAGGAAAGAGTATATATTGCAAAAATTGACTGCAGAGTGTCAGAATGATGGGTTGCAGGAGTGCTGGTGCATCATGTAGATTTTTCATTTTTTTCGGGAGAGAAAGAGGAAGCAGCATCTGCTAAAGTAGGAAGAGCTGAGGAGGCCCCTATTGCCGTGGTCCATGCAGTAACAAAGGACTCTTGACAATAATATCAGAAGGTTAAATATTATTTATTAACATGACTCCATAATTCAAAGGATTTGGGCTATTATCTGCCCAGTCTGGAGCATCTGAAGCTGCTGCNACCTAAATGCAGCTTCCAGTGCCTGAAGGCACTGGCATCCACAGGAAGGATGGAGAAAGGCTCTTGACAGGGGCCTGGAGTGCCAGGACAAGGGGGATGGCTTCACACTGACAGAGTGGGTTTGGATGGGATATTAGGAAGAAATTCTCCCCTGGGAGGGTGGGCAGGCCCTGGCACAGGGTGCCCAGAGAAGCTGTGGCTGCCCCTGGATCCCTGGAATGCCCAAGGCCAGGCTGGACATTGGGGCTTGGAGACCCTGGGACAGTGGCAGGTGTCCCTGCCATGGCAGCGGTGGCACCAGATGAGCTTTGAGGCCTCTTCCAACCCAAAGCATTCTATGATTCTAAAAAGCAGAATTTACTATCAAGGAAGGGTTTAAGCAAAATGTCCTCAGTTTTTTGTTGCTCTTAGCTTTTCTTCATGATCTCTTCTCATGGACTAAAAAAGCCCTCACCCCTCATTTTTAAAGGAGTCCTGTAAAGTTCCTACTAACAACAACCATGCAGAGAGAAATCCATATCAGGGGCAAAATTCAGCTGGAGCTGCTGGTGCTCAGGTGGGGTTTGTAAGAAGGTAAATGTGTATTTGTGTGGATGTTATCCATGCTGGTTGCTTAACTGATAACTGGAGAAAACTGGGGAAATGTGAGTATAAACCTGACTGTTGAAAGAATCCCCCAAGAATAACAAACACATAGAATCAGTTAGGTTTGAAAATACCTTTAATGGCCATTGAATCCAGCTGTTAACCCATCACTGACAAATCCACCACTAAACCCTGTCTTTTAAACTAAACCATCTTTTGAACACTCCAAGCATGGTGGCTCAACCACTTCTCTGGGCAGCCTGGTCCCATGCTTGATAACCCTTCTGGTGAAGAAGATTTTCCTAATGTCCAATCTCAACGTCCCTTGGGGCAACTTGAGGCCATTTCCTTTAGTCCTGTCACTTGTTAATGGGGAGAGCTGGTTTCAGGGCTAGCTAATGCTGATGGCATTATTGCTAGATTTGTTTGGAGATCGCATTAACTCACTGTGTGGCTGTTCTGTTCCAGAATTTTGTTGTGATTAGCATTTTCTTGTCTTTTCCAGCAAATTCATTCCGTTAACGAGCTATAGAATTAATTTTAGAAGCATTCTCAACCCTTGCATGTCTATGAGTGTTGAAATGCACGTGGGTATGGAAGAAGCTATTAATATTCAGAGGTGTCAGCAAAAAGCTATCGAACATATGTTGCTTGAATGAAAGGTATTTTGTGTCTTAAAAAAGGAAAGTCGAGTAATTGATATAAAATGAAAATTACACTGCCATGTATCATGTATCTCACCTGACATAAAAGTGTTTGGAGTGTTTGGCACCAATTTTTGATCTCAATAGCACTTCAGGAGATTCTTGATGGGATGAGTAGCTGTTGTCTTCTCTTTTCTGCCATGTGACACAAAAGTTTGTTCAAGGTTGGAGCCATTGTGTGAGCAGGAAGGAAATTCCTGCCTGCTAATAAATTCTAAGCTGGTCTAAAAAACCCTCTTCAGTATTTGTAAACTGCTCCACTTTCTTCTCTTCTGGAATAGGGAGGAGCCTAGAGGACTTCAATATGAGGCTGAAGGATTATGCCATTATTTCTACCTCCTCCTAAAAAGGCTGCAGTCTAGAAAGAGTGTGGAAGATAAAAAATTAGCAGCTATTCTGTGCTCTTATTCTGTGCTCTTATTCTGTCTCTTACCTGGCTAAAAAGGAAAGGATTGAATCACATGCAGAATTCAAAGGTGTGGGAGAAGAGTGTGGAATATGGAGGTGAGGAAGGACGAGGAGCACCAGTGAGAGCAGGGCTGTAGCTGAGCAAAACTGAATGCAGCATGAGCAGGGGAGAAATACAGACTTCTCATCAGCAAAGTAACAGATGCTATTTATTTATCTGAGCACTAGGTGTTGGGAGAAAACCCAGAAGATTTTATCACTTTGTAAATGCCTCAGTTTGAAAAAGAGAATTAAGCTCCCAAGGCACTGAATTTAACAGGTTCCATCATGAACTAGGAGAGAGGCTGCACACTTAATTTTTTTTTTTCCCTGGGAGTTAGTGTTGCTCATTAAATGAGTCCCTGAAACAAACATACCCCAAAAAAGTATAGAGTGACTTGTATCAAGAATAATTGACTAAATTTTCACTCAAATGGCCTGAGTCATCAGATAAAACTCTGCTGGCATTCTTGTAATGTAAATCCCTTTTAGAAGAAATATGTACCTCAACATGTGGGATGTGTGTATTTTAGATTTAAGGGACAGCTTTGCTCCCTTCCAATTGCCTTAGGCACTTTAGTGAAGGAACTTTTTGCCTTTTCTTAGGCTCTTGGCAGGTTTTTTCTGTTCTTTTCCCCAGTACAAGAGACATCATATTCAGAATCATATTCCTGCTAGCACAGAGTCCTTTAGCTCCCATCATTTCCAGTGATGTTTGCAGAGGAATGTGTATGCTGGGGCATGGTAGAAATGATTTCCAAACCCCCACTGACTACAGTGCTACTTGTACTATTTTTTGTTTGTTTCCAGAGCTTAGTGTGAATGTTTTCAGTTTTTTTTTTGCCTTAGTTAATTGCTAATGAGCTTTCTGATTAACACTTTCTATATCTGTTGAATAGCTTGTCCAGTTTAACTTTTCTTGCCCTTGCTGTGGGTATTCAGGGTATAAAAACAACCTCTGGGGTATCTTTCTGTTCTCCAGACTGTGTGCTGAGGAATTATATTACTATTCTCAATTTCAGCTTGTTTTCCTTTTTCTTTTTTTTTCTCCCCTATATTAATTTCTCCTTTCTCTAGCTCACTTACTTTTCATATGATTGTTTTCTTTTTATTAAGAGCTATATATAACTTCTATTAACATTTCATTGCCCAGTGTTTTTTCTTCTTCTTTGCCTTCTTTTCCTATGCCTAATGTAAGCTCTGAACTTAAATAATATCAGGAGTTATTTTAATTCTTCACATCCCCCAGAAGTGATGCATGTAACAGTATTGAGGACCCTTCAGCCCTTCCTGCTGTTTGATTACATTCACTGGGGCTTTTATTTTGGTTTTGATAGTGTTTTGATTATTTCCTACCTCCTCTCCCCCAACTCAGCCTTTCCACTAATTGTGCTGCTTTGTGCTCCTCTGAAGCCTGTAGCCATCAGGTACAAAAATCTCTAGAGTTATTGTTTGCCCTGTATTTAATACAGCTTGACTCTTATTAATCAGTTATGTTGATTCTCATTGCTGGTATTTCATTCAGGGAGTCAGTCTATTAACCTGTAGCAAATCTATTATTAACTGGATTCTTAGTTCAATAGGAAAACTTTATGATTCAGTCTGATTAAACAAAAATGGAAGGCTTGGAACAGTATCTCTGAAGAATCTGAGTATCTCAGAGCCACAGTGATAATAAAGAAGGACTTTTCCACATTCACAACCATGTTAGCAGTTCCTGGGTAGCATCCCTTCCTTGATGGCCTGAGCAGTGCTGGTTGGTTGTTGAGATAGTGGCTAATGGGGAAAATAGGAGTTCAGTGCAAGGTCAGGCACTCCTGTAAGAAAGGAACGAGCTCATGTGTATCTATGGACTCACAAAATGCCTTTTCATATGTCTGTGTTTCTTTAATCTTGTCAGCCTCAACGACAGGAGCAGGGAAAATAAGGAATTCCAGATTTGCAGGCAGCCCGAGCCTTGGTCCAGGATCCCTGAGGTTCTTTCCCTTTTCTATGACAAAGGTGTTGACCCAGGGCAACCAGGGACTGAAAGTGGTGGCCCCACATGGAAGAGCCCATCCCTCAGAGAGAGGGTGCAGCTCAGCCCAGGGGCTGTGTGTGCAGGAGCAGCAAGGACAGCCCCAAACTGCTCTTCTGGCACAAGGAAGGAGGCAGAGGAGTGTGGGGATCCTTGGGGATGAACCACAGGCGTGCTGAGAATTAAAGTGTGCTTTACTCCCTGCTTTGTCACCTAGCTGGAAGTTTTTTGCAGCCAGGGGGTTCACAGTGTGAGGGTGTCCCTGTCTTTCACTTCATAGCCTACAACACTGCCAGCATCTGAAATTTTCCAGGGAAAGTGCTGGGTAACCAGGCTTCTCTGACTCTGTTTGTCACACTTTAGGGGTGACCTCAGGAAGAAAACATTTTTCCTGTTCTCCAAGTATTTAGCTCATATCTTCTCTGTTTTCCAAAAGTTTCATTCTGTAGAAATGCACTCCTGCTGGCTTGCAGGGGTCACCTATGGGTGTTACTGCAAATGTACACATATATTTATGGTCACAGTTTCTGTCTCTGAAACTTATTTTAAGCATTTTCAGCCTTCTTTGATGACCCTGTTGCTTATAGAAGTTGCCACTGTATTCTGAGGAGGTTTCTGGCACTAAGTGAAGAAACTATTAATTTGATTTCTATACACAGTGAGAGGGAACCTTGGCCCACGAGTAAGGTGTTTCCTCCTCCTTGGCAATGTGTATGCCCTTAGGTTGGGACTTCTTTTATTTGTGTTGAAAAAGCACAAATAAAAGTAAAAAAGAAAAGTACCTCAGGATTGTGACAATGGCATCTTGCTGCCCAGCTTGTGGAGCTTTTGACTAATCCTGGAGGAAAGACTAGGGTGGATATATTTCCTTAGCAGCTCTCCCTGCATTTTGTCTTTCACCATGTGTGACCACCTCCCTTCAAGGGCAAACAAACTTGGCTGTCTTCCTGACTCACAGCTGCTTTTATCCCTGAGTTTTCTTTGAAAGGGAGATGAGCAGCTGGAGCACTGAGCTTGGACGTGGCTGCCCTGCTGGAGAGAGGGGACCAGGGTGTGGGAGGAGGGAAGAGCTCTGTGCAGTGAGGGGCTGCAGCTCTTCCCCAGCCAGTTCTGAGCCATCTGCCAGGTGCAGCCTGCAGCAAGGGTGAGTGTGGGTGGCCAGCAATAGCCCATGGCCTGCCAGTGAGGAACTGGTGATGTGGAGCTGGAAGGGAGGAAGGGGTCAGTTTTGGTAATGGGGAGGTGATAGGGGCTCTGGGTCCCTTCTGCCTTGCAATCAGAGGTGACTTTTCATGTTCTTGTCACAGCACAGGCTCAGAGCAATCATTCCCTGCCCAGTTCAGGCTAAGCCTCGTCTGTGGAAATCGGTGCTGTTCTGGGCTTCACTAGAAAACTGGTATTTTTCCTTTCCTTTGGGTTATATTTCACTTGTGTATGAATTCAGCTGTGTGATTGTATTCAAGTGTGCAGCCAGTCTGGCCACCTCTGTTTTCCTTTGATTCCTTGGGCAGTAGCAACTGGTGGCTGCAGAATGCTGTTCCAGGTGGCACTGATTTCTAGATTTCAAGTCACATATTTGTGCTAACATGCAGCATAGGATAGTGGCCATGAGCCTCTGGAAGGGTTTGGGGGCAAGAGGCTGCAGGGCCAGCAGAGCAGGGGTCACATCAGCAGGACAAGGCTCTCTTACTGCCATTTGTTGCATATTTGGCAAAGCATAGATAAATTTAATGGGAGCATTCTGTGGCTGCAACAATAGCCTTTAATGCATTGCAAATAAAAACATTATATAGAGAGTGGGGAAAGCAACAGAGGTTTAAAGAATGTGTGACTGACACAAGTAGATGCAATAAAAGGTTAAAAAGAGAACGGTAATGGGTGATACTGAGTGATATATCCTTAGACAAAAGATAAGCTTTATCTTGTGCGCTTGGGCTCTTTTGGGACTGGCTTTGTATTTAAACATTGCCTGATATGTGGTGTGTGTGACTTCGTTATTTTTGCTGTGAAAAGTCTGAAGACTTATGTGGGTTTCAGTGTCAAACTTGCTGTTTTGCAAAGAAGAATTCCACGGTACTCTGGCAATTGAAGCTGGCAGTGATAGCAAAACATGTTGCCCAAAGAAAATGGCTTTATAAGGATATTACACCACCATGGTAATTTCTATGTCTACGTTCGAGATTGCTTACAGCCACAGTGAAACAGTTAACAGTGTTTATTTATCTTTATTGGGCTGGTGTTTAATAGGTTTGAGAGTGAAACACCACGGAAAACGATGAGGCAGGTACAGAATTTCTTTAGATCTTGTCTCCAGCTTATCTTTTTCAGTTTGAAACACCAGGCATTTTCTAACAGACATTTCAGAGAGAGATTGTGAGGCACAGAGTGGCACCCAGCAGGTAAAATAACAAGTTCACAGTCTGTGGAAACTCATTTGATGGGTATTTTGATTCCAGTGATCAGATATTATGCAAACTTTGAGGGGAAAAAAGAGATTTTGTGGGATATGGAAGACACAAGAAAAGCTGATACCACAGAGATTTATGCCAGTTCTCTAGTTCTTTAATTCTGTAGAAATACAACCCAACAAACTCAAGAGTCTTACTTGGTGAGTGAATATGCATTGGATGCAGATATCTGGATTAAAAAAGAATTGTTCAGATCAGTTTTGATTAGAACTGCACGTCATAGTATTTAGGATGTGACGGAGGTATTTGTATGAGGAGGAAGTTCACAGTTAGGTTTCGTTTTCGTCCCCCAGCAATTTATAACCCAAGCATTAATCACCTACCCAATCTCCAGTCCCTTTCAGGATCTATAAATAAATGTGGTGTAATACACAGGCAGTAAAATTTATGATCATTGGTTGATGTCACTCGTGTCTCTCTCTTGTGATGCTGAATAGAGGGTAAAGAAAACAATTTCTTAAAACATGCACAACCTTGATTCTTTCTGTAGATATGTAGCAGCAGTAGCCTAATCCTACAGCCTTTACTCAAACCTGTTACCTAATATGATGATTAAATGAAGAAAGTGAGATTTTCACATTTAGAATGAAACTAGGTCCTGTGTAGAAAACCTGTCCAAAGCACATGATCTTCTTTGAGTCCTGAGAGTCAGACAGAAGTGTTACTTCTTGGGCTGGTGAGTCCCTGAGATGCATTTTGGTCTCAAAAATGCAAAAGTAAGCCCTACCACCTATAGACAGCCCTTTACCTTAGCTGTTCTCTATTTTCACTTACATCCCTGGTATACTTTCCAGGCTGCTGATTAGGTGCCTCCTGAATTGCATCATGCTATCCTCAATTTTTTCCTACTTTACCTGCAAGGTCAATGATCACAATATTAATAAATGATGCTTCTTATCTCACTCTTTCCCATCTCCCAAAGCAGGTAATAACATGTGTCCTGATTTAAAACTCTTTTTGATATTCTTATTTTTTTTGGCACTCATCATAGAGAATTTAGACAAAAAGAATTTGTCAAAAAGATAAAAATAAATATTAGTTCTGGCAGGACTATTATAAATAATAAAATGTTTTATAATAAATAATAAAATGTTTAGTCAGCTGAGGCCCAGGAGAAACTGGGAACTTCTGTGTGTTTTGCCACAAATGAAATGCAAGGAGGAAATTGCTGTTTACCTGAGGCTGCAGAATTTTGTCCTGGGCTGTGTTTACTCGTGTGCAGGCACACAGATATACTCAGAGTGTGAAGGAGGTGGCCTGAATGCCAAGGCTCTTTTGCTGCAGAGCTCTCACAGGTGTCAGGTTTGCTCTTATTAGTGATGCAAGTGATCTGAAATAACTCTGTTTTGGGGTTTTAAATTGACTCAGAAGTTATTTCCTGGTTTACAAATGTTTCTTATTCTAGCTATTTTTTCCCCTTTTTTTCTAGGGTTTTCTAGGGTTTTTCTAGGGTTTTGTAGAAAGAAGCATTTGGAAAATGCTCTTGGGCACGTGGTGGGATTCTTGGAGCTGTCCTGTGCAGGTCCAGAAGTTGCACTTCAGTGATCCTTGTGGGTCCCTTCCAACTCAGGATATCCCATGTTTCTGTTTGTACTTCATGGCTTGAGAGTGATCTTAACATAATTACTGCTTTTCTGAAAAATCACATCAGAAATATGTGCCCTCTAGTTTGTTAAATGAATTATGAAATTCCTACCTGAACACGTGGTAGAATGTTTTTGAAGGAGAGTACAGATTCCTGAAGGTTGAAAACTTTGACACAAGTCTGAAAGTCTCTGTGACTTTTGGCCAAAAAATTTTTTTAAGCAACAAAAATGTTTTTACCCTCTTCTTCAGAATGCTGGTTTTGACCTCAGTGTTGGAAAACTCTTTTTGTCATGTTGCTTACATGGTCCCCAGATGAATCCATGTTATTTCTGCATGGTTGCTTGAGCTGTACATTCAAGTCAGGCTGTTTTTGTGACTGAGAGTCTGTGAGAAGCTGTGTCTGTGTGCAGATTTGGAAAACATTCTGTTATCTTTTCCCCAGCTGCTTTTCCTCTCTGTGCTGTGCTGTTTTCAAAGCAATGTTTAGTTCACTGATTCTCTCCTCCCTTCAAACTTTCCCAAAACAAGAAGGGGAGAGGAAAAAAAAAAGGAGAAAAAGCCAGGCTGGAAATTAATAGTGCCTTAAAAAGGAGGAGATTTGCCTGTTATGGGACCACCAGTCCAAGCAGCACTTCCTAGAGGCAGCCTGTAACCTCCAAATGTGTGGAGGAAGGCATTTGGAGTTCAGGTTCTCTTGTGTTGTGCTCTGCAGTGAGAGGGGAAACATCCCTCCTGGTGGGAGTGATCTTTCTGGAAAAGCCCTGGGGAAGTTCTGTAGCACAGTCCCTAGTTAGGGTGATCTGTGGGCAGATCCTTGCTGAGGATTTTGGGGTGCAAAATGAAGATGAAATTAGGGAAGTGCCAGAAGATGATGTGGGGGGGGAGGGCCCTGTGCTGAGGTCAGCATCACATAAGGGACAAGAAAATACATTAAAATTGCTGTGTGTGCTGGACTGGAACTCATGTATACCCTTCTAGGGACACAGTGATGCCTTTTTTTGCAGCATACTGTTCTGGAAAAAACCCTATCCTAGTTATCTTCCAGAACACAGCTTCCTTTCAGACACAAGGGCTGATCCAGCTGAAAGTGAGACACGTGAAGCTGTGCAAGGAGGGGTTTGGGCTGGATATCAGGAAAAGGTTCTTCACCCAGAGAACCTTTTGGTTCTTCACCCAGAGGGTGGCTGGGCACTGAACAGGCTCCTCAGGGAAGTGGTCACAGCCCCAAGCCTGACAGAGCTCAAGGAGCATTTGGAAAATACTTCCAAGCACAGAGTGAGAGTCTTGGGGCTGTTCTCTGCACAGCCAGGAGCAGGACTTTGGTGATTCTCGTGGGTCCCTGCCAGCTCAGGATATTCTATGATTTTTTAAGGCTGTCCTGGTTTCGGGTGTAGTTGGTAGAAATCATTCTGCAGAGTCATTCATACATTCATCCCCACTGCTAATTGTTTAATGTAAAAAAAATGGGGGGAAAATTGGGGTTCAAATTACTTTTGTTCACAGCTGTGAGTGGTGATTCACAGAAGTTTTATTTGCTAAGATGTGGAATGAAGAGGAATAGGTTGAAGCAGAGACTTCTTCTGCAGTCATGCAACTGCAGATAACCTGGTTTAGCAGTTCTGTGCTGGGCTAGGCTCACTCAGAGTGTTTGTGTTTACAGAACTGGCACTGAAGTGCTCAAACCACCTGTGGATTGTGCCATTTAGGGACTTGCTGGATTAATAGTTGGTGATCTAAGTCCTTTCCAACCTAAATGTTTCTAACACTGCTGTGTGGTCATTCTGAAATCAGAAGCAGTACCTGGAGCCAGTGAGGTAATTCCTCTGAAGGTTCTCTTGACCATCCCCTACTGTCTCAGGCTTCTTCAGATTTTGATTTTCTCAGAGGCAAAGAATCTTCTGCCCCACAAGCTTAGTTTTTTCTCTCTCCTTCCTGTACCATAGCACAGCAGACAATTTAGAAATGAAAAAATGGCTGCCAGCTGCTTACTGATCATGGACAAAGGATTTATGTATTTTGCAACCTTAACATTATTTATCCCCTCCTCCAGTTTTATGACCCCTTTCTTTCTTCCTTCCATAAAACAAACAAATAAACACATTACAAAAAATCCTTTTCTCTGTTATATGGCTAGTCTTACCTGCAGCACAGGTAGTGAGCTCATTCAAGAATGATGTTTAAAAATGCCCCATATTCTGAAAGCTAAGTAGCTCAGCTTCCTCAATGCTGGACTGACAATCAACCACAGGCTGCTTCAATTTTAGCCCAATTTCCCTAGTGGAAGCAAGTCCCACTTTGACTCCTTCCAAAGGACTGATTCTGTTTGAAAAAAGTGATCTGCCTCTGCTGAGAGTGTAAATAATAATAAGCACGTTCTGGGTTTAATGCTATTTTAATCCTGTTGAGTAGCACTTCATTTAAAACTGATTCCAACTATTTAAATTCACATGTGTAATGGTTTATTTATTACAACTCCAATTATTTTGATACATCCCAGTATATTAATCCCTTTTGAAAAGCAAAATAATAAATGCCACTAGCTGTTCTGCAGCAGATCTCAGGTTACCTGTGCTATAATTATTTACATTAAGGATATTGTAAAAAGAGCCTTGAAACAGTTTCATTGTCTCTAATGCAGGATCAAAAAGAATCTTTTAAGCTGGAGAGGAAAAAAGTTATTATAGTAGGGGTAGATCTAAGATTTTTAATTTGAATAGTTAAACCTATTTTGTATTTTTAAAAGCATTTCTAGGAAATAGTGACTTTATGGCATGACTGTTACTCAAGTCAGCCCTATTGTTAGGATTCAAATGCATTTGAATTTGTTCTTTTTATTCAGATATTTTAGCATTCAAGGAGACAATTTTTTGCACAATGAACAGCAATTTTAACTATTGTTTTATCATCACTGTCTTGTTCTTTAGTGAGCTTTTGATGATGACTTTTAGCATTCATGGCATGTATGATTCCTAGTTTGACATTTTTGTTAAAATTTTGATTTTAAGATAGGTTTTAGTTAGAGGAATAATTCTTAACTGAATCTAATAAAGGATAAATAGTTTTCAGAGCAATTTTAGCTGGAAACCAATTTGTCTAAAGTTTTCCGGAAAACTAGAGAATCCAGATTTTTGTTCCTAAACTGAAGCTTCGTTTAAATGGTGGATTTCAGGTCTGAGTTTGAATCTGGATCTGGAGCCTTACACAGCTCCACAAAAATATTTTGGTTTTTCAGTGTGGGATTTTTTCTGAGTGCGGAAAACCAGAGATAACAGCAGGATGAGTGGAGCAGGAGTTGTCACATCCCATGGAGAGATTCAGTTCCATGTGACTGACACCATTATCCTGTGTGCAGTGAGGAGATGTGTCACTCCCAAGCACAGCTTTCTGCAAAAGCAAAGCAGAGCTGTCCCTTTTCTATGTGACAACGGATTTGGACAACAAAATGACCTCACCTTGTAACAAAAACTGCACCACACCTGTCAAACTGTATTTGTAAATGAGCTCCTTGACTCAAACCCAGCATAAATCTAGAGAGTGAAGATGGCAGCTGCTGAAGATATTCAGCAGTGCATTACAGGAAAAGGATTTTATTCAGGGTATCAGTGTATTACCTTCCAAACAGTGAAAGCCATTCAGTAAAATCCAGATTTTCTAACAGCTAATCCCATTGAAGGTAATGGAAGCATTGTCAGCCTAGTGTTTTAAAACTCTCATCAAGAGACTTATTTATTTGAAAATAGCTAATTTGTTTAATGGAAATTGAAACTATTAATTCCAAATTTACTATTCATTTTATTTCATAAAATACATTTTATGTTTCATGAATATTGTGTGCTTTCTTAGTTTTAGCCTAAGCTTTTACAAGTGAAATCAATTTTTTCCTCAACTCTATTCATCATGAGAAAATATAAATCCTGTCTTTTATGAAGCTGTCATAGTTCCTAAGAAATATTAGACCCTAGGGCCCACTACTCCATTTAAAACATTCTTCATGTTCCTAAATATTTTTTCTTTAACAGCCCTTTTGCTTGTTTGATGACTTTTACTCTTCCCCTTCTCATTTAGTGAAATTCAGTATTATGTCCTTATTCTGTTTTTTTTTTTTTGTAAACACAACTTAATAGATACTAAAAAGCAGAGGTTTCATATTTTTAGTTTATTAAAGGGAATATAGCCACATTTTTCACATTGCCTGTATTTTCAATTTTCCTCTTTTGTATTTTTTGTTTGCTTGCATATTCTCTGAAAAATGTAGGGAATCCAGATGAATTGAAAAAGAACCCAAACTATGTAAGGCTCTATTCTGAAGTGATATTTACATCCCTGAAGAAGCCGAGAAATACATATTGGGATTTAAAAGAATGCACAGAGGCACTTATTTTTTTCTTAAATATTCTGAAAATTCTGGTTCTGAAAATTCTGGTTAATAATTTCAATAATAATTTAAATAAATTAANTTTATTTTAGTTTCTTTTCCTTTTCAGTCCACTGTTTTCCTGGCTCATTCTCTCAGGACTGTGCTTGTATCCAGGCTTACTATGGCAAGATCCTGCTTCTCTGAGAGGCCAAAATGCAGCAAGAGCAGGAGGAAGGGGAGCAGAGCTGTGTTCTCAGGGAATTTGGAGGGGGAAAAACAAGTCCCACTGAAGGAAGTTTCTCAAGATGCTCTGGCTGATGAGTTAACTAACACAGCTCAGAGTAAAAGTTGATTTGGAGCTTGAGGTGTTGGTGGTGTGGGTTTTTTAACCGAATTTTTTCCCTTTGATTTTAGTTTGAACAGTTCCTGCCAAATGCAGATGAGATTCCTGTCACCTAACTCTAGTTATCTTAAAGTTAAGTGCTCATTTTCAGCTAATTGTCTAGACACTCCCTATCATCAGCGAAGAAACAGAGGCACTTCAGGAGTGATTAATCCCATCCTAAAATAGGTGTCTAAGCTGGGATGAATTGGAAGTAGCTGTCTTCCTCCACCAAATAGCAGTTAGACAAAGAGGAGCTGCAGACAGGTGAGATGGGCCCCCTCTTCTCTTTCTCAGTCAGTTTGGGATATGATTCACATTTTTCAGCACTTGTGGAATAGTTTGACTATTGCCGTGGTCTGTTCATTAACAAAGGACTCTTGACAATAATTTCAGAAGGCTAAATATGATTTATTAAAATGACTCTATAATCATAGGATTTTGGGCTATAATGTGCCCAGGTACAGAGCTCAGATGCTTTTTCTTCATTCCTTGTACAAGAATGCCAGAATGCTTCCAATATCATAGAGATAACAGTCCTTCACCTCATAAGTTGAAAGAGAACCCTTATCTCTCATTCTTAAGAGACAAGTAGAAGAATCTAAAAAAGTCTTTGAATCACACACCAGAGATTTTGTTTACAGAAAACTTATACAGAGTAAAAAGACAGCAAAAAGATACTTTCCCATAAGAAGATTTTTTCTGCAAGCCTGCATACAGAGAAACTTATAATATGTTCATGTAACATTTGACCATGTGAAATAGATGCTGGTATCAAATCCACCAGATTCAAGAGTCCAAAAGGCAGAAATTAATGTACCAGTCCAGCTCCACTGGTGCTGTGCATGGGCAGCCTGTGCTTTGCTGGGGTTTCTCAAATGCTAGCTGAAAAAACAAAAGCTGGTGCATGAAGCATTGCTCATACTCCAGGTTAGGATCAGCCTAGAGATCAGCATCCACCCTCAGGGAAAGCTCCACGTGGTTACTGTCCTGGGCTGGCTGTATGATGCTTTTCTCCCAAACTTGCCCTAAAACAGGACAGTTACTCCTCTGTACAAACAATGTCACAGTGACACTTCCCAGCTGTCCTCTCACTTTCTCATGGGTTTCCTGAAACGTGAAATATTCTAACTGAAAAACAAATTAAGCACTCAGTGTGTGTGCAATGTAACTCAAAAGTAACTGGAATGGAAAGCATTTCAAGCTGGCAGAAATATTAGACAAGTTTAATACCTTATAAATGGTTTTCTCAATAAAATTCAGAATTCATAGCCATTAGAACATTAATGAAGGTTGAACCTTTCCTCAATAAAGAGAGTAATTAGTAACACTTTTACAGTAGGAATACTGTGCAGGAATTTTTATTCCCACGTATTTTTTGTGAAATGAAGTGAATATGCCATTTGACATTAAATTTAGCAAAACTGTTTCTATTTCGAGGTATGCTTTATTACAGAAACAAGCCAACTGAAGGCAGTTATTAATCTTTCATTTGCTTCTCCTGAACTAAGGTTCTGCTGAATGTTTTTCATGATTGGACAATAATGTTTTTCAGACGACAGTGAACCCTTCACTGAGAAAGTGTGGATAAAACAGCAATTTCTGTGGTACAGGATGTCACCTTTATGAAAATTTGCTTAACAATTTCAAGGAATTTAAAGGTTTTTAAGCCTGCGCTGATTCTGGGCTGAGATAGGAGGAAATAACACTTTCAGATTCTCATTAAGGCCTGCCCATCTGTGAAATCTTTTCCCTGGATTTTGGTAGCAATGTAAGTATGCCAGTGGAAAAAAAACCACCAAGTTTCTATGAAGCATTTTGGTTCTTGAACTCCTCATTGTTTTTTTTTCTCTTCCCTTTGGTACTCTAGTTCAAGGAAAGGAATACCCAAGGACTGGAGTTTCTGCTAGATTGTTATCAGAGCTTTATCTTATTCATATTTAAAAGCACTTATACTCATTATGCTTACATTTCACTGATACCATCTTAACGTAAGAACTGCAAATCCCTAAAACCCCCTGCTCAGTAGGCACAGAAGTCTGGGCTGCGAGACTACGTTTCCTTGCTTGTTTTATGTTACAGTGGAAACACACCAGTCAGTTAAACTGCATAATTGTATGATTATGGTGCACAATGCAGCATCTTTTCTCATCCTTTTTCATCCTAATATCGTTTCTTCAGCTGTACAAAACAAGATGCTGTAGATGTTTCAAAACCAGAAGATTCTTCTGTTTTACTTTCATTAGGACATAACTTTTGCTAGCATTCTGATATTTGTTGTTCTTTGATTGAGGTGATTTCTCTCTCTTACCAAACTGTGACTATAAAGACATACACATCATGGGTTATCTTTTTCATCCTTTTAATAACAATAATAATAATAATAATAATAATAATAATAATAAAAACCTTGTTGCAATTACTTTTCCATTTATTATCATGGTGGATTTTTACAAAGGAACTTAAGAAGCAGATCTCTGGAGTTCTTAATGGAGTTGGAATGATGAACATAAATCACATACCCACACACACACACAGAAAACAAGGCACTGGTGAGACTGTACAGGTAATAAACGACCAAGACACATTAAAAACCGAGCTCCTAGCAGCCATCTGAACAGCCTAAAGCTGTGCCTGGTTTTGGGGCTGTGTGTCCCTCTTGCCATAGGTGTAGGAGCCCACGTTGGTGGGTGGGTAAAGGGCGCCGGCGCTGCCGCTGGAGCGCACCAGGAAATCGGCCAGGCGCTGTGTCACACACGTGGCTGTCTTGCATTTCCTCTTCTCCAGCTGGTGGCTGCCAAGGTGAAGCAGAGAGAGCCAAGGTTAAGCCAAAGGATGAGCAATCGAGTGTGCCACTTCTCATAGTCACTTGAGCTCTGCTGGTGTGGGAGTTCTTTCAGTATGTGCACAAATACAGGAACATTAAAATCTTCCCACTGCCTACTTTGTGCCTGAAAAAAATCCTTGTGCTGGGTGCTATTATCAGCTTTAATGATGGGGGTTAGTCAAATGCAGAGACCTGAACAGTCATATGTCGTTTTTATTGATATCCTGCACAGCAGTTTATGACATCTAGAAAAGCTGTAATGATAGTATAGGTAAGACACTAAGGGAAAGCAATGACTAAATGTTTAACTTGCAGCTGTACTTCTAAATCTATTTAGAGCTCTTGCTGATATCATGAGGATTACTAACATAATGAGGATCACTAACATTTTTTTAGTTCTCTTGTTTCCACAGAGTCACATCCTGCTCTCACTGAAGTGAGTGGTAACATTCCAGTCCACCCCAGGTGGGTTAAACCCAAGGACTTTCTGCACCACACAGCACGAGAGGCAGCAGGCATTGCCAGCTTCTGCCAGCTTCTGTGGTTACTCTCAGTTCTTCTGAAGAGAGAACAGAGATAACTCAGTCTGGGAAACTTAGAGAAAAGAATTCAAACAGTTATTATCTTATCCCTTGCACCTGGTCTTGTGCAGGATGTTTACAAGAAGGAGTTACTCCCTGTTTAATCAGGAGTCTCCTAAAGACCAGTCAGGTCTTAGGTGCACGAACTTCTCTATAAGAGTGTGATATTCTATTGATAAATAAGCCTTTATGCCTTCTGCATCATGGAGTGCCTGTCATCTCTCTTGCTGTTCCTAAACTCAACTACAACAAACTTCAGTGCCACTTAGGATGGTCTTTAGCTCACTTAGCTCTGACTAAACAGAGGTTTCATCTCCTGAAAAACTGCCACATCTTTTTTGGAACACCAGCAACTTGAAAGTTCTGTTGCGGTGAGAGAGAATCCTGTGCTGAATGATATTTTAAAAAGTGTTCAAGGAAGAATCCATATCCAAAAGTAACATTTTATGATCTGAACCAACAGACCATTTACAGAACTCCATGTAAAATTTATGTAGCAAGAGGGGTGGTTTTTTTAAAAAGTAATGAAATGGTTAGCTTGAGAGAGCTTGGGTTCTCAATTTTTTTTTTTCTTAGACTGCTGTGTTGTTCCTTCAGACAGAAATACTTGCTTGCTGAGATTGTCTACTGAGTTATTACTTATTTTCTTGGACTTCTTCATGCTGATATGGCATGAGTTAGAGACCAGTTTGTGGCTAAAATTTACTGTGAAGAGCAACAATGTTCCAGTTTCAAACTCTGAGCAGTTCCTTTGCTTACTGATTATTAAATCTATCATCTAAAATGTCATATAACCTTTTGAAGTTATTTGTATTGATATAAGAATCCAAGTGGAATAGCAGCTGTGAAAGGAATTTTCTGTATTTTACTGGTTCTTCATTAGTAAGTATGCAGCAATTTAAAAGCAATTAATATTTTGAATGTGTAATTGCATTAAAAGAAAATTGTTGGATGGGGCTTTATAGAACTTCGTCTCTGTTATAAAAATACTTTGGTAGTTATAAAAATTGTCACATAATAGTATTTTTTTAATATATATTCAAAGAGAGAGGAACAAGCAACTATATATACATATATATTTACTGAATTCATTTATAACAGAATTGTCTTTGAAAGAAATTCACTCAAAACCTGACAAAACTAGATGAACGTGAAGGTCTCTTCCAACCCTGATGATTCTGTGGAAAGTAGAATAGTTCAGTGCTGCTTATCTTTTAGTACAAATTGCAAATAAATCTTGAAATGTTTTTTATTTGTTAAAAAGTTGCTTAAAATTGAATTTATGAATTTATAAATGAGAATGTATTTCAGACAAGGGAAATTCTATCAG
Source organism: Leptocoma aspasia (assembly GCA_013399835.1). Classification (NCBI taxonomy): domain Eukaryota; kingdom Metazoa; phylum Chordata; class Aves; order Passeriformes; family Nectariniidae; genus Leptocoma; species Leptocoma aspasia. The sequence continues at coordinate 33,202 of VXAX01003537.1, forward strand.
AACCAATTTCTTCTTTTCCTTCTTCCTGTGATTAAAGTAATATTTAATTCTATGATTAAAAAATTGCTTAAATTACTGAAACCATTTATACTATAAAATAATTCCATTCTAGCAGAGCAGTAGTATTATTAGAGAAGGGTATGTTTTATTTTTTTTCCCCCTTCAGGCTTGGAAATCTGACAAATTTTTTAAAAAGGAAGGCACTTGCAAAATACACCTTTCTTCTCAAGGTAATGTAGAATTTGCAGCCTTTTAATTTATGAAAGTGTTATAATTGTATTTGCAAATTTGCCCCGGATTTCACTTTCTACCCTGAATGCTTTGATCTTTATGTTACAGAAAAGCTGATATTTATGCTTACAGGCAACCTCTATTTAGTAGAAGGATGTTTTAATCTCTTTTTTTTTTTTTTTTGAGAAAAAACAGCAGAATTGAAGCCTCTCAAGTAGCAGGATACCCCTGGAACAAAGTTTGCTTCATGATTCAATCTGATATGGCTGGAAGAAACAATAAAAAATCAATACCTCTTTGTCTTTGCTGCTGGTTGTTCTGGCATTTCCTCACTAAGTCCTGAGAGTGTATTGTGTGACATTACAGGCAACATCCATCCTTGTCTCTTGGAAGTGCCATCAGATAGATCATCAGCCACAGACAGTAATCTTTGAACAACAATAAAATAGTGAGCTTAAATAACTATTTCTATATTATTCTAGACATGAAAGCAAAAGCAACTCATGCAATAATCTGAACACATTTTCCCTAAAAAAAAAGAAATAAACATGATTATTTGTTACTCACCTCTCAATAGGTGTAGCTTCCAAAAAGCTCAGAGTGACAGAAAGTGCAATAAGGAAAACCAACAGCTTTAGGTTGCACATCTTTCCTTCCAAACTTTCTGAAAAGAACAATGATTCAAAACTGAAAGCTAACCCAAATACTCTTCAGCACATCCTATTACTGATGCCCATTCTGTCCTGCATCAAGAGCAGCTAGTCTTTTTCTCAGGCTAGAGTGAGAAAAATGATCCCCTCAAGTTTAGTGACACAATTCAGTTTCAGAAATACAGCTCTCAGCAGTAAATGCTCATTTTCCATCCAGTAGTTCAAATCCTATCCCTTATCTCTGCTTTGCATTTCCTGACATATCCCAGTCTCAAATTCTGGTCCCCAGTGCAGTTTACTTCAAAGTTGTCTGAGCCTTTTCCTGAAAAAATGCTCTTGATTAATAATATTGTGCTTTTTCAAAGCACATCTGTTGCACTGCAGGTAAAGTAAGAAAAAAGGGAAATTATTTACCTTTCTGTGCTGACAGATCTAACTGGAGAAGCCAGCAAGCCCTCTTGGTTAGCAAGAAGCGTGCATGCAACAATTCCACACTTGCATCTAGCTCTGGTGTATCCTTTTCCCTCTTCCTTTCTGGCTCTTATATATCCTTGACACCTTTCTCAGCTCTGACATCAGGCAGCACAGAGAGACTGTCGTTAATTCCAGTCCCTACAGACAGAAAGTGGCCCGGAGAGGAGCAGGGGCAGGTGGGTCATTATTGCACTGGTGCATCAGTAAATATTCACCTGGTGTATGCAGAATGCCCTGCTGAAGGTGCTGCAGGAGCACACTGCACATCAGAGATGTAGCCTCAATTTTACAGCTCTGATAAGCTGCTGAGGTAATATTCCCTGTGGGTGTTTTCGAGGGCTAAATAAGGTAACAAAAAGTTACAAAGAAAGCCAGGGCAAATGAAACACCAGGCCACTGGTAATTGAAATACAAGAAAACATATCTCAGAAAACACATCTCAGAAAACATATCTCGGAAAACACGTCTCAGAAAACATATCTCAGAAAACACATCTCGGTAAAGATGGAAAAGTTAAAATTGTGGAGGTTTGCTGCAGAATATAGATGAGAAAGAAGAGGTGTCTGAAGGGAGAAAAGCTGTATGACGAATAAGAAAAGAGTGAAAGTTGTTTAAATTGACAGCCAGAGTTCTCATTCAGGGTAACATGGTAGAAATCATGTACATTTTTCAGTCAGGTCTAAATGTGAATGAAAATTCTGTCACTATGAATGTAATATCTCATGTTTTACTGACACAGGTGGATTCTTTGTCATGCGTGAAAATTGAGTCAATTAATACTTTTCAGAAGGCAAAGACTAGGATTAAAAAGCCAGGAAATGTCAGAATAAAACTACCTGTGCAAATTGATTTCTCTAGTATGCATTGAGTATGGTTCAGGGAAAAATGTACAGCTTTTAATAGACTAAATCCAGCGTTAATGAATTACCTAATTGCAGATTTCCAAGGATACAGATTAGTGCCATTTACCTCTGATTTCAGTGGAAATTAGGCAAATCAATTTTTTCCCCCTCTGTCTCCTTAAGTTCTGCTAGGTACCTCAATGCCTTTGGAAAACAGATCCTTTAATTATTTATAAAGGGCAAGGTTCTGGCACAAAAGCTGAGCAAAAGTCCTCTGTGATAAGAAGTTCCCGTGAGCATCTTTTCTACCCCCAAGAGCATGAATTATTTCAGAACTGCTTCAGTGCCAAGTCCATTGCCTTCACTGGAAACCCCCTTCTTTGTTGGTTTAGTCTGTAGTACCAGATTTTCATGGCAATGGCTCAAGTTCCAGTGTTGGCTCACTTCAGGCATCTGTGCTACTTGAGGTGAATACAGAAGGAATATTTAGCAGGGAGAGCAGCTTCTTAACTTGATTACAACAGTCTCAATTAAGACTCTAGAAAGTGACAAAATGTTTTTTTGATTGTTGTAGATGTTGCTTTGGGGGTTTTTTGTGTGTTGTGGTTATTTTTATTTTTTTTAAGGGGGTGCTGCTGCTGGATATTTTTCTCTCTGTTTTTAATATGATGATATAATTCTTTTCACCAGGTTCCTGTTATTCCCTCTCTGGATGGACAGTCCCAGTGTAAGAGAAGTAAGTGCAGTATTTTATCTTCACCATGACAGTAAGTTCTGTGCAACAGCTGAAACAAGTTTATCTCTCCAAAGCCTCACTGTAGAATTTGGCTGTGATGAAATAACATTCTGGTGTTACTTCCACTGTGGCAATTTTGCTCCTCTGAAACAAAGGCATGATTAAACCCATTTTACAGAGGTAGTATTGTGCTGAAAAACAATTATACAGATTACTCTGCCTGGGGATTGACATCAGCCAGTCTTCACTGCTTGGATATTGAACTTGAAAATGCCTTAGTGTGCTTTTTCCTGGGTGGAAAGAGTGCCACTGACACTCAGCAGTGGTCTTTATGCTCAGCCCCTGTGAGAGATGTTGTTTCAAATCCTGAAAAGCAATGGATAGATCAGTTTGTGTTTAAGATTTTGAAAGACTGAACTTAATACTCAGAATCTCTTCTGCTTTAAGGCATCTAAGTGAGTGATTTCTGCATCAAACTTGAATCAAGCTATGGGCTGAGACAAATAAAATGAAATACCAATTTTCAAATAAATATTGATCCCAAATTCTAATTGCAGCTGTCCTGCAGGTAGA
>VXAX01003537.1:36718-60961 GCA_013399835.1 Leptocoma aspasia
GGGGGGGGGAGCCACTCCTGCTTTGAGAGAAGAAGAGAAAGGCTGCTTCTTGAGTGCATTGTAGGAATGAAAGTAGGCTCATGATGTCCCAGGAGCATTGCCAGCCTCCTGGGCTGCACAGCATCTTGGCAGGGTCAGCAAGAAGTCTATCCAGCAATCAGTCACATGTAAAGTTAACGAATTTAAGGCTTTGCAGCTCCTGTTGCAAGCTCTCTTAAGCAGGAGTAGTGTTTTCCTACACAAACAGGAATGGGATATTAAGTTGTGGAATCTCTTTGACAGCGGAACAATTCATAACTCAAATTTCAAGATGCTGGCACTAAATACTTTGCAGTTAGTGCCATTCAATGAGTGGTTGGAAAGCTATTTTTACCACTGACAAAGTTCCTTAACCTTGATCTTAGAAAATACCCTTTATTCCTGTGCATGACAACATATAGGGAGTTCTCTAACATGTGTTGTATCAGCCTAAGGAAGAAGAAAATCAAGTGTTCTCATTAAAGAAATCTGTGATCAATTCTATTCTGAGTACTTACATGGTAATTTTAGATATTTATACTGGTGTTTCTGTCTTTATGCAAAGATTTGCCTAAAGAATTGTGCTTATAAGAGGGTTAGGTGACAGCAGAGCTGAGGTTTAAAAACAATCCAGAAGACACGTTTTCCCAATTCCTTGATTCCTTCTGGAAACTGCCCACACAATGTCTGGAACTGCAAAATGCTGGCCATGCTCTGCACTGGGGTGCACTGGCAGCAAGGATCAGGGAATGGCCTTGTCCCAAGTGCCTGCTGCTTTCATGTCCTGGGCAGTGGCATTTGTGTGTCACAAATGTGAGATGGATGGAGAGACCATCCTAGTGCCTGATCCTAGTGCAGAAACAGCCTAGATGATCTGTGCCTGTTTCTCCTTTTTGCCTACAAAAGCAGCCTTGGGTGACTTGCTCAGGTGCAGATGTTTACACTGTGGGGGTCTAAATGCAAATTAATTCCATCAAGGGTGCTTCAACTCTCTTATTAAAGAGATTAAAGGTTGTCTCCCTCTTTCTCACATTTACCTTTTTCTTAGGCTATTCTTGGCACCTGCTGGGCACCTGGCTCCCACTTTTAATGGCTACTTTTCTGAGTTCTACTTTTGCTTGATAATGTTAATAAGACACCTCAAGACTCTTGGTAATGGATGTCTCCCCCATTTGTGAGTGTCAGAGGCACGTCCCCTGGTGCAGGCACTTCCCCAGCTGCTGCACAGCTGTGTGAGGCAGATGTCTCTGTAAATCACACTGTGGCTCAGTTACCAGGAGCTAGAAGTGTGTGAATAACTCATGGATTAGCTGGCCTGCTGTATCAAAATGGAAAAAGGAAAGGTTTAGTCATTAACTTGCAATGGGCTTATTTCAATTTTTTGAATAAACCAGAAGCAGCATTACCATCCATCAGTGTAAACATTACCAGTAATGACACAGAGTGGTGCATGTGTCACAGCTTAAGCACAATGTTTAATGCAATTGTTCCGAGTTTATAGCAGTTTTAGTAGCCTTTCATTCCTTTTAAAATAAGCTGCAAACTAAAAGTAAAGCATAAAAAGGAGGTTTCGTTGATAGTATCAGCATGTCTGGAAAAGTCAGAGTACCCTATATGGCCAAATCTGAAATTAGAAGAGTAAATCAGGTTTTCTGCTGTCATTTTATATGTGCTAAAATATCCAGGATTATCTTTCATGAACCTGGCTATCAGGACACTATTGTGGCAACTAAAAACTATGTGGAACATCAGAGGGAGCATAAAATCACTCTAGACAATTATGATTAGGAGCCTTGATTGTTCCCTAAATTTTTACATTTGGATGGCAAAGTCTGAACATTTTGGCTATACTGCTCTCTTCCCAGTGTTTCTTGCTTGGTGCTATGTTGTTGAATACTACAATGCTTGTACTTTCTGCTCTGTGTGGAGTTGTAATTCTCTACTGTTAAGCTCTGTGTAACTGCTTTGTTCAAATAGTGTTTTTTCAAATATGCTTTTGCTAGCACAACTTTCTTTGTTACCCCTGTTGCACGTGGGCCATTTCAGTCCTGATAAAAATGCAAAGAGCTGTTCCTGTTGATCCCAAAACTGACGTTAAACCTGAGGAAGAAATATGTAAGAAGCAGCTGAGAGGTAAGAGGTGGAAAGTTAATAATTTCTCCCCCAGTGGAAAAAAAAAAAAAAAGATGATTCAGAAATAAACAGTGTCCATCCATNAGCTGAGAGGTAAAAGGGGGAAAGTTAAAAATTTCTCCCCCAGTGGAAAAAAAAAAAAAAAAGATGATTCAGAAATAAACAGTGTCCATCCATGGAGCAAGTAGAAAGAAGTAATTTGAGGAGTCAACAGTATTTTAAACCAACTTTATGATGTATTTTGTTACTCAGCTCATGCCACTGACAGAACAATGACGTAGCCTGAAAGGATTATTGCTAATGCTTGCTCTGAGGGTGAGCTCAGCAGTTTGTGCTGAATCAGTGCTGTAGCTGGGAGTCCCTCGAGCAGGAGAAATAAACCCCATGTTTAGATCAGAAAAGTCAGAACTGACAGCCCAGTGGTTGGTGACTTAGAGTTCCTAGTGCCATTCTTACTTACAGTTTATAGAGTTTTAATTGCATCCAACAATTTGCCTTTGAATACAACAGAAGGTTTAACTTTTTGATTTTCTTTTCTCCTGTCTCTCCTGCAACCTGTTTCCAGAGGTTAAAAGCAAAAGCAGGACTCCCTTTTGGTTACCAATGTCACTCTCAAGGGCTCTGAACAGTGCTAATAGCAAATATGAACATGGAATAAAAATACTGTTCTTCCTTTCTGGTAAACTGAGTCATCCATTGCTTCCTGCTATGCTAATTCTCCTCAGTCACTTTCTATAGCAATTAATGTACAAAAAGGTATTTCAAAGACATTGCTGGAATGTATACCTGCCACTATGCAATAGTGCAGTTCCCTAACATGTGTTGTATTCATGTCTGCTTCAAAGCAGAACAAAAAGCCTTGCTAAAGGGAAGGGCAGGGTGACTATACTGAATTACAGAATCACAGAATGGCCTGGGTTGGAAAAGATGTTAAAAATCATCCAGTTCCAGCCCTCTGCCATGGGCAGGGACACCTTCCACTGTCCCAGGTTGCTCAGAGCCATCCAGCCTGGCCCTGGACACCTCCAGGGATCCAGGGGCAGCCACAGCTGCTCTGGGCACCCTGTGCCAGGGCCTGCCCACCCTCCCAGGGAAGGATTTCTTCCTAATATCCCACCTAAAGCTACTCTCTGGCAGTTTAAGGCCATTCCCCCTCGTCCTGTCATTCCACACTTTTGTAAAGGGTCTCTCTCCATCTTTCTTGTGGGCTCCCTTCAGGTACTGGGAGGCCTCAATTAGGCCACCCCTAAACTATTGAATGGCAGAATGAAATCTCCCTAAATGCTCCTGTTAGGGAAAAAAGAGAGGAATTAGGCATGTGTGGAAGTGCTGTTTCTGATTTAGTAGCTGAGAGAACTCTCCACTCCTTCTTCCCCACCCCAGCATGTTTTATAAAGAGCACAGACATCTGTAGAAGGTGCAGTGAGACCAGGAACCACCTTCCATGCTCCCCAGACTTATTCCACTGCAGGTGAACCACTGGTAAATACAAAGCAAGTGGAATAAGTCACCTTTTAGAGAAACTGCTGGTTTTCAAAAGAATTCTACACAGATTAATGTCAGCCCTTCATACCTGATGCAGTGCGTAAGTTTTAACTAAGTTTTCTTTTAAACTATCCCACTTTTAAAAAATCAGATTTTTTTTTTCTCTCTCTGCAAACTGCTGCAAGAGAATGACAATCTGGCTTTGTCTTGAAACACTCTGAGCCTTTTAGATGATGCTGTCTTGACAGCTCTGCTATTAATAGTGGCATTTTCCCTGCTGTTTAGAAAGGAGACCTGTGCTGAACTGAGAATCAGTCATGTTCCTAATCATTTTTCACTAAGGGTGGATGCAGTCTACGAGCTTACGTAGGAGAACTTACGTTGGCAATGCCATGAAACATTAATTATCTTATTTATGGTATGTCATCACACGTAGCTGCAAAATAAGATAGCCCTTCTTCAAAAAGAAGTTCAGCAGGGCTGAATTTACAGCCTGCTTGAATCATTGTATGTGTGAGTGCAAGACCTGACCTTTTCATTCTACTTGGAGATGAGAAAAGACTTTGATAAGCACAAGGAACATGAATAAGTACATGAAACTGTCTTTCTACTGTAAGAAGTCATTAAAAATTCATTAGAAGTTCAGCATATGCATCTAAAAACATTTAGTGGATTTTTGGTCTGTTGTGGTAGTGTCTTTTATACCAAATATTGCTGTTTCCTTCCATTTAGCAGCAAATCGACTTTTGGCTGAGCTCGTCCTTGATAACAGAAATCAGGAGTGGTGTGAAAAAGTCACTACTTAAATGTGAGCTCTCACAAATAATTTAGGAGCTACAAGTGACATGACTAGTCCAAAAGGTGGTGGTTTTTTGCAATAAATTGTTACTGAGCCAAACCCCCAGTGGAAAATGGAAAGCACGGCATTATTGAGAGGGGGAAAAAGTGAGGCTCCGGAGCCTTTTGGTCATTAACTTTGAAATAATTTCATATTAACACATTGTGCCAATGAATGATAAAATTTCAATGGGAAAAAGTTGGAAAGTCACCTTATGGGAGCATTTGATTCCGAAAAGAGCCTTGTGCAGAGCAGAGAGGCACAGACTTGAGAAGTGTCTTTAAAGCCTGTGGGTGTTGAATACCTACTCTATATTTAGAATGGGTATCTTGAATTCTGCTTTTGATTTCAGAGTATTTTCTGTTACACAAATTACTGTCTGCATAGGTAGTCTTCTTTATGATGATGATGATGATGATGATGATGGTGAATTATTATTATTATTATTATTATTATTATTATTATTATTATTATTATTATTTTGCAGGATTCCTACACATTTCCACTCTGGCTAGTGACCATGATTCCAGTGACTGTAGGCTTGATTTTGTTAGTTTTCACAGAGTTCCCATGGGCTGCAAATGGCTCTTTTCATTTTGGAGAGCTATCACATTCCCACATGCTTATTGGAATTGTGTCCATGCTTAGTGGCATTGTGTTTAAAAATGTCATATATAATTTCAAGTGGACAGAACATTTCATACCACTTCATGTAAACATGGGATTAACACATTCTTAAACTATTTTTTATGATGTTGTCATAAGCAGGCATGATCTTCATGGTGTTATGGATCACTACAGCCCACTGCTTTAAGTCATATATCATCCTGCTGCCTTTTCTAATACTCATAACAATTTGTAGAAGTTAAAAAAGCCACTGTTGAAAGAACTGCAGAAATTATCACCATAGAGGTATTTTTTATCAGAAACTCTTAAAGCTACACTGTTATTTGAAGTCAGCATTTTAATTTCCACCACCAAAAGAGGATGTATATTTCATGCAACTTTAACCTTTCTGAAAAAGAGTATCTGTTTTGGGGATCCTGTGAAAATGTCCCATGTTGTAAAAGTGAGATGTTTGTAGTGAGGAAGCCGTGCTCACAGGTGCATGATTCCCAAAAAATCCTGGAGCTTCCACTCAGATGGTTTACACCTTTTAGGAGCTAAGTAAAGTGTACCCAGAAAGGGCAGGAGCATCACCTTTAACCATGCAGCCTGATGGTGTCTCTGCACACAAAGCAAATTATCACACACCAGGAACCTCGTGGACTTGATGGATAGTGAAAGTGAAATGCTATCAGCTTACATAAACCGCTGATTGATGAATCATAGGTAATGTCATTTTTTCAGAGGAAAAGACTCCAGAGGGACTTTGAAGCTTTGAACTGCCAGTCAACCTGCAGTTTGTTCCTTTAATTTTTCTCAGAGTATGTTGCTGAGACAATTTGCCTCCTTAGTGGAAAGCTGAAGGCCTGATCTCACAACAAATCCCTCTGTACTTTAACTAGGAAGTACTGCCCAAAAGTGTTTAATTAGGTTTTCAACACTCTGAAAAGCTGTTTTGACAATTGAAATGTTTATGTTTCCTAACATTTAAAACCAGAAGTTTGTAAAACAGAATATCTTCCAGACTTGCAGCAGATTTTATGAAGAATAAAGAATTTTATGTCTAAATAAATTTTGCTGCAAGGCTAGAAGGCATGAATATGCTTTGCCAAAACAAAAGCAAAGCCCTCAGATCCATACAAATGCAAATCCATGTGCTAAACTGCTTTCTTAAGGGAGAAACTGTTGTGACAGTATCACTAGTTTAAATAAATAACTAGACAGACCAGACAGGAATAATGTTTTGCACCTCTGCAGTATTATCTCCAAGGTATGGGTCTGAATGCCTTCTAGAAAAATCTGTTTATTGTTCTTGTCTTACATGGGGAAAAACTGAGGCAATCATGAGTTGAAGGGGATGAGTAGAGTCAATGGCAGTGTTGAGGACAGAAGACAGATCTGAATTTTTATTTAGCCTGCAGCTGAGGTGAGCTCTGTTGAGGGGAAAGGGAAGGAAATCTTACTGGATGGTCAAAGTAAATCTGAATTCAGACTCAAAATGGGCAGAAAGTTTTGTGCCTGTCTGTGTTTCTGCATATACAGGGGTAAACACCACCCTACTTTTTTTACTAAAGGCAGATGGATGCTTTTCTACCTGGTTTGAGTAGATCAAGGTCTTACCTCTGAGTCTCTTCACTAGTCACTACCATGAGACCTTGTGGCTCCTCTTGATTACCTTAGTTTGGTATAAACACTGCCTATCTAAATGCATTTTTTATTAATGGACAATCAGTTAAAATATTATATATTTCCTTATTTTGCATCCTTCTTCTCTTTCTTTGGAGAAAGTAGGCTCCCAAAATATCTTGAGCAGGGTTTTTTTCATTTATTCAGATGCTGGAATCCCTACGAGCGGGTGAAAGGACTGAAAATGTTGTGAGAGAGTCTTTGCTGTCAGGTTCCTAGGCTCAGTTCTGGTCTGTTCAAAGGTTGAAGTCTGCAGTGGAGCTTTTGGAGTGTGTACCCAGGTCAGGACACAGCCCTGAGAAGCAAATTCTGTGTTGTCCTTGTGAGAAATTCTCCCTGTTAACCTCCATTGGGCTGGGAGGTGCATGGCTGTCCAGCTGTCCCAGCTCTGCACTGCCACAGAAGCAGATCTCAGCAGACACTTTATTGTCGTGGTCTGTTCATTAACAAAGGACTCTTGACAATCATTTCAGAAGGTTAAATATGATTTATTAAAATGACTCCACAGTTCAGAGGATTGGGCTATAATGTGCCCAGGTACAGAGCTCAGATGCTTCTTCTTCATTGCTCTGTACAAGAATGTCAGAATGCTCACAATATCAGAGATAACAGTCCTTCACCTCCTTCTCCCACTATCAGGAGACAGGCAGAGAAATCCAAAAATGTCCTTGAATCACAAACCAGAGATTTTCTTTACAGAAACTTATACAGAGTAAGAAGACAGTAAAAGATGCTCTCCCGTGGGAAAATTTTCCTGCAGGCTTGCACACAGAGAAACTTATAATACGTTCTTGCAACAATACTTCTGAGAAACAGAATGGTTTTGAACATTGCCCTGAATCCAGCTCTGAACTGATGAGGGAAATGATGGTGAACATGCTCTGTGTGATGATATCCTGATCTGGTTTGCCATGCCACGTCCTGTGGGATGTGCAGCCCATGGATGCTGTAGTTCTGTGGAGATACAGTTCACATTCCCAGCTTTTCATGGATTAGAAGTGGTTGCTTACAGCTGGAGTGCTGGGAAAGAGCTACTTGGTCCTCAGTGGTTTCAAAATAGAGTGTTGTGTTTAGAGTGAGGGCAGAAATGTCTTTTTTTGGTAGGTAAATCATCATGACATATAACATTTAGACTAGGATTGATAATTGTACTCTGCATTTTTCACTGAGAACTCTTACTGATTTCCATAAAACACTGCTTATCCATTTGAATTTCCTGTGAATTTGCACAAGAAGCTGTAAGTCCTGACCTTAGGCTGGGAGATGCTGGCTGACAGGAGTTTTGTTCCTTGGCCAAGATGGGTAGATCTAGAATGACATAAAGAGAGATAACCAGGACAGGTGGCAGCTGACCTGATCTTTATCTGCCTAAAAATTAGTTATCCAGACTAAGCTAAGCTCTCAAGACTTCCAAATCAAAGGGAAGAGAGAAGCACCTCCAGAGAGGTTCTTCCTCCCACTTATTTTAGACAGCTGTCTTAAAATGGGGTAAATTACTCTCTGGAAATATCTGACTAATGCCTATTGTGAGGCTCTGGATGAGGATCTTCAACACAAGTCCTTGCTAAGAAGAGGTTATACCTGGTTCTGTACAAATCCTTGATGTTCTCGAGGTATATCCCTTATAATGAAGCATTTGAGTGATTAGAGCTACCCCTCAAGCACAACCTCTCCAGACAGGAAAAAATACTTGTGGTCCCTCAGTTTCTCAAACAGAAGGTTGATAATGCAGGAAATAGTGAATTTAATGAGAATATGGCCTTTAGCAGAAATCCCATGGAGAAGAAGGGAATTCTGTATGCACAGACTCTCTATAATGCTTTATTACCCATAAAGTAATCACAATCAAGAACAATGCTGAATTCCCAAGGTGTTGAATTTTACATAAATTTACTGAATATTAAGCTGTGCGTTTATGAACATATGATAACTTCATATATCTACTCCTCTCTTCTTGGAGAGGTATTTAATACATACCTGTTGCCAATTATAAATCACTTAAATTGCCCCTTAAAATCACCCCTGGGTTAATTTTTCTGCCATGGAGATAAGTACTGAAAGGAAATTTTTAAGTGCCTCCTACAAAGTGGTGTTTATTTGACTGGAAATTTTGTTTTTCATGTTTTGTAATTCCTTTGTTGGGTATCTTCAACCTTACTTGCCCTGAGCTGAAATTATTGTTGAGCAAAACAATGTTACAGAGACTGTAGAATTACACAGGCCTGTATGTGATGTTACAATGATTTTTTTTAATGTCAGTGAAGTTTATTTAATGGTTATTTATTTAATAATTCATTAAACTCCAGGACAATGGCTTTTATTTCCCCATTTTGCTTATTTCAGTGGGCACAGCTCAGACCATAAGTTTTTGTCTTATTGTCTTGTCAGAGGATTTTTTAGTTTCCTAAAAGTGGCAGCGGGTAAATGAAGAAAATATAAAATGCAAGAAAACTGTTGAAATACCTCAGGAGGAAATAAGAATGGTGGAAACATACTTTCTATTTCTTGTTAAGATGTATTAACCAAATCCCACTGCAGCAGACATCAGGTGTGATTTGGAGACCATTAGGAAGAGAAAAAAGAAAGCAGTGCTAGAGCTCTAACAAAATGTGTATTTTCAGAGGAAGTATGAGGCTTTTCATATATTAGAAGCATGTAAAGAGCTTTTTACTTGAGAGTTTTTCCCATGTGTGAGAACAGAGAAGACACTGGATCAGAAATTCAGGGAATTTTGTGAATCCCAGTCCCACCCTCACCGCAGGTTTTGCACACAGCATTTAGGATTTTGGTGTGCATTAGTAGTTCTTTCTGGGAGGGGAACAAACATAAATGCCAACAAGAGATTTAAGGTCACAAATGAAACCTGTCTCAGCAGGTTTCTTCAAGGCTTCTTCAAGACTTGAAGGTGTACCTACTGATTCATAGATGAGATGTCTAATGGACTTAATTGAAGCCAAATGATCTCTTCCTGTCATGTTAACCAGAACTATTTATGTTGGTCAAATTACTCTCTGATTTGGCCATGTCCAGTAATCAGTAACTTAATCTCACTCCCCTCTTCCTGACCCTGTGTCACCTTTTCCTAGAACTCCACCCAGCCTGTAAATTAACACAATCAGGTGCACTCCTAAAGTCCCTTTCTTGCTTGTGGCTGCTCTCTGGATGGACAGGAGTGTCAGCACTTCATGCCCAGAGATCTGACACAGATGTGGCCCTTGGCCTTTTGATTTTGCAGGGAAAAGAGAGAGATGGGCTTAATTTTCCTTCTGAGAACTCAGTCCATGTCGGTCACATCTGAGCACTCTAAAACGCACAGCTGAAACAATTTGGCAAAAACACAAGTTTGGCCCCATACTTGGTTAATTTTCAACAACGTAGATTTAAAGTCAAAGTTCAAGTGTGCCATATCAGTGATTTCTTGCAGAAACCTTTTCAAAACTGTAAGTACCTAATTGTTTTGCCATGAGAATATTTTCCGTTGTTTCAGTCTAACATTAGTGTAATTGCATTTGAGTAACAGTTTGAACGGTACCTAGTAAAACAAGATTTCAAAAAGCTTTTTGCAACCAGAAAAATAAATTAGTTAAAAATTCTGACACCATAATTGCTTTTGGAATCGTTATGTTTTGTGATTTTTAACCCTGTAAACAAAATAAAGATTGACAGTTTATCTGTATGACTAAGCTGAGCTAAATGGAAGATGAATTTTACTTTTACAAAGATGAAATTTACTTTGAATCCCCAATCCTCTTGGGATTCAGGCAAGGCAACTTACAAAACATTGCATCATCAACTTTAAATCCAGATATTTGGGTGCTTTCGTTCTTTTTATTAGTTAGCTACAGTGATGATGCTCTGAGAAGGCTGACCTAGAACAGAGGCTGGACAGAGTTAAAGAATAAAGTAGGGATTTATTAGGAGGCTTTAATAGATCTGTTTTGGGCAGCACAAGAGCCCAGCCAGGGCTGCACCCAAGATGAACCAAAATGGTCCCAAAATGGACACCGGGCACGGGCTCTGGCACTTTTATCAGTTCTGCTCCATTTGCACATTGGAGTTCATTGTCCAATTCCAGCTTTAGCCCATCAAGTCCCATCCTTCTTGTTTTTCTCTCTTCAGCCCACGTTGTTTGTGCTCTTGGGCTGAGATTTGGATCATTTGTCCTTGGTCCCCAGCTGGAGAAGGAATTGTTTTGTCTCCCTGCTCTGTGCAGAGAGCTCACCATCCCCTGATATGAAGCCCAGACCCACACACTAAAGCAGCACAGAATCTGAAAAATATAAAAGCTAAAACCTGAGGCACCAGTGAAATGTGATTTAATGAGATGGGTTTGTGTGGGACAGATGGGTCCAGAGTGACATCTCAGTGCTTGCCTGCCTGCCTCCTGCTGTCAGCTGCACCAAACCAGCCTGTTTTGGTCCAGACAGGAAGGATCAGCTTTGGTTTTAAGCCAGCCTTGTTCAGCCCAGGTTACACCAGATCTGTGTGTGCTACAGCTGCTTTGAACTGCCCCCACTGTGGGAAATCCTTGTGCACTGTGCAGTGGGTGTCTTCTGATCACTCATCTGTGCTTCTGGCTGCCCCTGGAGATGCAGTCAGCCAGTGGAGATGACTGGAAGAGGCAGTGGTGGTGCCATTGCCAACTCCCCAGCCTGCCATAAATATGTCACCAACTCAGTGCAGAAGTGGAGGGAGGAATTTTACTGCCCTCTTCCCTGAAATTTCAGTGAGCATTGCAGGCTCATGAGTGGGATTCAGGTGCAGGTGTTCACATGACAGCTGGTGGGTCAGTAAGAACCCGAGGGCAAACTTTTGCATAGCTATTTTAATATAACTGTATTTTAATATAGCTGTATTTCAGCCTGTTTAGTGAGCTAAAGAGGTTTGCAGATGAGTCTGAAGAGCCCAGGAGTGTAAATAAGGTACACAAGAGGAATGTACAACGGAGAGCAGGTAGATAGGAGAAGGGAGTAGGAGCACACTTGGTTCATCTTTAGGCACAGAAATGGTAATTTAAATTCTAACCTGGACTTAAAGTGTGGTGTGAATGCACCTGGGCTGAGTGAGTTATGCACCTGTGTCTTTCTGATAATTCAGGCTGTTAGTCTGTGTTGGCGTCAGTAACATTTGATGAAGTTTGACCACAAAATATTATAAAGCTGGGGAAAGTAATTTCAGAAACAGAGCTGGAAATAATGATTCTGTCTACTTTGTTATTCAATTAATAATCTTAATAATCTTCCCAGTAAAAAATTGAACTGCTTTTTTCCTGGATCATAATCTATGCTCTGAGGGAAGGCATGAATAATTAAAGGCAAACAATGCTGTTTTGTCTCCTGTAATTGCAGGAGGAGCAGTGTGATGTGTCTGATTCCCCAAGCCAAATGGTAACAGGTTGCTGTCTGGTATCTTGCAGCATCACAAGAGAACACCTGCAATTAGCCAGATGATGTTCCCTGTGTGTGATAGTGAAATGTAGGGACTGGTACAAAGGGAAAGAATCCCATTGCCAGCTCCTAGAAGGGGACAGCTAAAGGGCACTGCTGTTATGTTTTGATATTGCTGGTGGGCTTCAGAGAAAAGCAGTATTTAGAAAAGGTGTAAACAATTCCCTGGGATATAAATTTTATTATTTTATTTCAAATTGAAAAAAAAAAAAAAGCTGCATGGGCACAGTTTAGTCCAGTGGTTGAACACAGTTTGTAGAAGTATCTGTGAGCAAAGCAGAAATAAAAACTCTGTACCTATCATAGCTAATTGTCTGAGTGCTGACCACCTATGGTGAATTGTAAAGTATTTCCAGGAATGCTGTAATGATGCATTATGCTTTTAAAAGCTGGAAATGGGAAGGTAGCTATAGAAGGAGTTAATGCCTGTGAGTTTGCTAGGACTCAAGTCAGTTGGGAAACACATTTGAGAGGATTAACATTGTTGTAGAAATGAATGTTTGAAGAGATTGACCAGGAGGGTGCTGAGTTGAAGGATTTGAAAAGCAGCTGAGTCCTGTTGGAGAGTTTGTCAAGCTTGCTGCCCAGCCCTGGATCCATGAAGTGGGAAGCACAGAGCAGAGCAGGTGCTGCAGGATCACCTGGAAAGTGTATCCCAGACAAAAAAAGAGGAAATTAACCTGATTCCATCCTGCCTATCAGGTAGGGCTCTGACTTGCCCTGGTTTTCTTCAGCTTGCTCCATCAGGCCTCAGGGAAATGCATTGCATAACTTCATTTAATGGAGTCTTTGTAGGAGAAATGAGACCTGTTTAATTCATTGTGCAAACCCTCAGATGTGTCTGGGCTCTCACAGGTAAGTATATCCAAGTCCCTGGAATATATTGCTCCTTCTCTGAACACATTTTTGGGATATATGTAAAATGTTAAGGAAGCAGGCATCTTAGCACTATGAGACACTCTCATCATCAAGTGGAGATGGAGACAAGTAAAAGTAGGCAGACAAATAAAGAGGAATATTTTTGAAAATCTTGGGAGGGGAAGGAGAATGGAGTCTGTTTTGTGTCCATTTAGAACTTGAGTTGGTCTGGTGGTTTTGGTTTTATATTGTTTTCCTCTAATTTTAATGCCAAGAGATTAATGTCTCTATTCTAGTCAAGTTATTTCATTTAGAATAAATCCATCAGCTTGTAGACTTTGTTGCAATCCAATTTGCAATTATTTAAGGAAAATGCTAAAATATCAAATCTCTTAGAAGGAATATCATATTTTTGCAAACATGGAACAAAAACTTTTCTTCTTTTCTCTCATCTTTTTCAACACTGTAATGGGATGGCTGACAGACTCAGAAACAGACATCAGTATCAATTAAAAAAGGCAGCATGAAGGAGCCTGAGAAGCCACGTGCAGAGGACAAATTCTGCTGCATTTCCAAGCTGAAGGTACAGCATATTTTATTATGCAAAATAATAATAATAATAATAATAATAATAATAATATTGCAAAATATTGTAGCGATTTTGTAGGAACACACAACTGTCATTACTTGCATTTACAGTATTTTGGTAGAAGTTACAGCCTAGATTAAATGAATGGATAAACTGTTCTTTTTTACCCTTAATCCCCTAACCAAGGTCAAAAAAGTTTGTAAACAGCTGTGCTGGTTTTTGCTGTCCCTGAACTTTACACTCTGTGATACGTTGGAAGTATTGATTGATTGCTGCTTTGAAGCTCCACCACTGACTTTGTTAATTCTCCCAGTCTAACATGTTTACCCTTCCTTCTTAAAGCTGTGAAATGAGCTTTACTGACTGGGATGTGGCAGTAAAAATTGGCTGCTGGTCTTGAATAGTAATTCAAGTTGTCAAGAAATGCTAGAAAATCCTATAAAATCAATTTTTAAAAATAGCAATTAAACCCCCAAATGCATTTCTTTTGCTTTTTAGCTTTTGCAGCAGATGTATTTAAAAATAATATTGATTTCGTTTCATAAATGCTGTTTGTAAAGAAGCCTGAAGTTAAAAGGATTTGAATACTACTGCACTCATTGATTTTAACTTTTTAACAGTCAGTTGCTACTAATTGTCTTGTAAAAAGGACATGTTATTTACTGCTTTTGGTTGAAATTACTTGTTCTGGCCTCATGACCTCTGCTGAGATGGGAGAGCAGATCCTGGGTCGAGTAATTGAGGAAAGGAAAGGATTTTAGCTCTGCAAGCAGTTTGTCATTGGGATGAACAGAGGGTGGGAAGGTCCTGCAGATGGCAACCTTGCAGCAGGCACACGGCTGCCTGGGCTGGGCAAATGGGGCTCCTGGAGACAGCCTGGCCAATTAGAGAAGGTGAGGAGCAAAGTTGATTTTTTTGGGTTTTTTTTTGTTTTGTTTTGGTTTGGTTTGGTTTTTTTGTTTTGTTTTGTTTTGTTTAGCGAAGCCATAACTCCAGCAAAGAATAGCTGATGGGACTCACACACGTATCAGTGGAGCAGAACTGCTCACTTTTCTAGCTGGAAGCACACCTTGTAGCAGGCACTCAAAAATTTCCTTTCAATACTTATCTCCATGGCAGAGAAATCGACCCAGGGGTTATTTTAAGGGGCAGTTTAATTGATTTATAATTGGCAACAGATCCATATTAAATACCTCTCCAAGAAGAGAGGAGTAGATATGTGAAGTTGTCATATGTTCACACCTTCACTGGAGGAAATAACCATGGAATATTCATAAATATGTAATTTTGAATTGTTTATGCATTCTTCTCTTCCCTTCCTAGGTGTTTCTGCTGGCACTGTCACTTGCATTCCTTGGGAAAACGATGTCTGGTGCTTACATGAACAGCATGTACACACAGATAGAGAAACAATTCAATATCCCAGCTTCTTTAGTGGGCATCATTAATGGAAGCTTTGAAATTGGTAATCTCTCATTTGAATATTTCTGATTCTTTGAAAATGTAATATGTGGTCTGAGCATGTATTAGTGACTCTCATTTGCACGCAGTTATTGTATGTGACAATAGTGGCCAACTCTGTCATTCTTTTGAGCTGATTTGTGACCATTTCATGCCTTGGAAATGAATAGGAGCACTTGAATGGGCAAATTTAGGTTTAAAAACTGGTTCAGCTAATTTCTGCACTATCATAAGATATGACAGAGCAACTAACAAAACAGAACTAATTTATGAGATGTGTATTGAATATTTCTGAAGAAAACAAAAACAAGCCAACTGTGTGGACTTTGTTTGAGTTTAAGGTCATATTTTGCATATTGAGTGCACCTTTAGAGAGAAGAAATTTCCCACTACTTTGCATAGAGATCAGGGACTGCAGGATTATAGCTGGTTTAGGAAGTTATTCCCCTAGGATACTTTATTTCATAATGTGTGAGGAAATACAGAAGTTGATCTGTCAATATGCATATTTTGCAGTTCCTTTAATTCAACTTGGTTGGAGTGGACCGGAAATCCTTACCTAAACTCAATAATATTTTAAGGTTTCATATCTGTACAACTGTATCTGCAAAGAAAATTGCCAGTTTTACTTGTAGTGCCCCTTAGCTTGCCTGTCAGTAAGTTTTATTGTCCAGTGATAAATTTAAATGTCCATTTTTAAGTGTCATTCAAGCCACTGGCTCAATAGAGCCAGTTTGGAAATTATATATACAAAAAGACATTACTTTCTTTCAGAGCATGATGCTCGTCACTCAGAGACATGATTTTGTTCTTCTGACAAAAAGATCGTAAAATTAGTAGGTGTACAATTATTAAATTGCTATTTTTATAGGGCCTGATTCATAACATGAAGCTTGATTCTTTTCTTAGTTGCATAGCAATAAATGGGGAAAATTAACTGATTCTCAGTGAAAGTGGAGGAGAAGAAAATGCAAATTTTTAGTATATTTTTGTTTTTAAATGGTACTAGGTATAAAAGCCTGTATTTTTTTATTCTTAAACAATTACTGAAATTAATATTAAATTATTATTCCTTTTCTTTGTATGATTGTCCTCTTGTGTCTATTATTTTCGCTACAAAAACACTATGATATACACTTCTGTATTTCCTTACACATTACAAAATAAAGTGTCCTAGGGGAATACCTTCCTAAACCAGCTATAATCCTGCAGTCCCTGGGCCTGATCTCCATGCAAGGTAGTGGGAAATTTCTTCTCTATAAAGGTGCACTCAAAAATCTCTCTCACTGTGATCTCTTTTCCATCCTGCCTTCTATTTTCATGTTCTTTTCATGCAATGTAACTCTTCCAAAAAAAGATCATAGAAAGCAGGGAATTACTGCACCGTGTGGGCAGTTCCCGTCTAGTGGCACTTTATACAAGACAAGAAAAGAAACAGGAGCTGAGCTCACAAGACATGCTCAGATTTGCACTTCCAGAGATCCTGGGTTGTAAATTGTGAGCCAGGTTCTCTCTGCAGCTGAGAGCAGTGATGGGTTTGTCTTTACAAACAAGCTCTGAGTCTGCTGGGAGATAAAACTAGCACTGGGATATAAAAGAAACAATGGGAAGGATTCCAATGTTTTCCAATTCCACATCCAATTCCACAAGGATTGGTGAATGAAAAAAATAAGATATTTGCCTTTACAAACAACTGTAGGTTTGCTGATAAATGAAATTTATTGAAATATTTGGATATCAATTGAATATTGAAAGATGAAAGAAACAATGGGGAAAACCCCTAAAATTCCATAAGAATTAAAAATTAAAAAGGAGGGTTATACATTAGAGGGGATTCCGGGCAGTCTGTGCCTCTCAAATACCTCAGCCAAGGGGGAGAGAGAGAGAGAAATTGGGATAAAAAGGAGGAAATTGGGATAAAAAGGAGGTTGCGTCCTCCAAAAAATTGAGAGACCCCAGGGGAATGCCCCATGGCCTCTCCCTTTATTGGTATAAAGCAAAAGGACTCCTCTGTCTCCTTTTTGGCCATAAAGCTGCGGTGTTTGTGGATTCATTTTCCTGACACAGGTAACCTGCTGCTGATAGCCTTCGTGAGTTACTTCGGAGCAAAGCTTCACAGACCCAGAATAATTGCTTTGGGCTGCACAATTATCTCGTTTGGATGTCTTCTGATATCACTTCCTCATTTTCTGTTTGGAAGGTGGGTGTTTTGCTTAACTCACAGCAGCTTCTGTGATCCCGACTTGCACTAACCCGTACATCCTTCTCCTGAGTGTGCTGCTTCTGGGGAGAGGCACTGCTGAGCATGGATTCAGTATGCTCATTGCAGAGCAGTTTTTTGGGTTTGCTCCTGAGATGGCTTCAAAAGTCAGTCATCACCTCCTGAGGAGAGTCACCCCTCTGGTGGGCACCTTCCCCTGCCTTTGCCTCCATCCTTTTGCTCCCCCTTGGTGGGCTCTCCCAAGTAACAGTGTATTGTTGTGGCCTGACAGCAGAACAGGAATTTCTGACTCCAGTATCAGAAGGTTTAATATGATTTATTAGGATGACTCCATTGTTCAGAAGGTTTGGGCTATTATGTGCCCAGGTACAGAGCTCAGATCTTACTTCTTCATGCTCAGCACAAGAATGCCAGAATGCTCCCAATTCAGTGATAACAGTTCTCCACATCATTGGCTGAGAGAGAGAAAACCCACATCTCCCATATTGGGAGACAGGACAGAAAAACACCCCCTGTGTCCTTGAAAACACAGCTCAGAGATTTGTTTATAAATTCTGTGCTGAGAAAGTGAGCTTTCCCCTGGGAAGAAAAACCTCAGCAGGTTTGCACCCGGGAAACTGATAAAATGTCCAGATGACAGCAGTGGGCTGTGGTACTGTCACTTTACACTATTTTATCTGTTCTTATCTGCTTGGATGGGCAGCAGAAGGAGATTTTCACAGGTCTCTTGGTCTGGAACCTGGATGACAGATCATTAGTGTGTTGGCAAGGCCTCTACTGACCATAATGATTCTTCAACTCCTTTTAAACTATATTTTTGCTTGGCTTAAATAAATAATAATGTAAGCTTGCTCAGGTTTTAATCAGCAAGGTATTTTTTGATCCTTCACTCTTGCTGTGTCCAGTCCTTTACTAGGAAAAATTAAAAAATACAAATGTAATTAATACAAACAAAATCACTGATAGAGTCAGAAACCTGACACCTTGAGGAGTCAGGGTGTTGGTGACAGTCCCGTTGGATGGTGGCTGCTCCTCCTGGGGTGGCAGATGAAGTTCTGCTGGAGCAGTGATCCTGTACAAGGGTGGAGTTTTCTCTGAAGGTCTGCTGATAGAGTAGATGGGCCTGGTCTTCCTCTGGGAATCCAGCAGAGAAGAGGCTGTTCTGGTGTCCCAAAAAATGCTGATTTTATGCAGGTAGGGATGCTTGGCTCCTCCCCCTGGGCGGAGCATCTCCCAATGGGATGATGGAATTTTATCAGTCCTGCAGTGAGGCTCAATGGCCCATTAACAGAAGATAATTAATAATCAATGGCCCATTAACAGGAGATAATTAATAATCAGTGGCCCATTAACAGATAATAGCTCCCTGGAGGGAAAGATTGTACTTGGAAGAGATAAGAAAACTGCCCAATGAACAGAAGATACCTGCCTCACCTCCAACAGATGGCAAATAGAACACATGCTTATCTTACAAGCCAGGACAGACCTGTACATGCTTTCCTTTGTTTCCAACAGGTATCATATTGAAAGCAGCATTTCACAACGGGAAAACGTTTCAGTGATGCCTCTATGCCTTGTTGATCAAAGCTTGTCCTCTTTGCCTACAGAGGAACCATCAGCAGGTATGACTTTTCTTATGTCTGGTAGTATTTTTTTCTGTGTCTATAGTGTCTAAGTAAATAGATTTTTATTTTTATTAGTAATCACTTCAGGGTTCTGCTTTTGATCAGTACTTTTTCCAGGCCTAGAAACTAGAGGTCAGGAAGTTTCCTGGCCTTTGTGTTTCTTTGGTCTGTGACTCCAGAGCTGAAACATTTCTTTCATGCAATTTTCACATTATCCAGGCAATTCAATTAACATCCCTGGCAGTCCACTTTGGGATAGCATAACACCAGGTTGTTCTACAAATATTCCTCTTTTTAACTTGAAATTCTATGATACCATGAGGAGGTGGGAAGCATATTACAGCAATGGCTAAGAGATGTAAAGATGTTTTTTTGTTGTGCCACATGGGAAATAAATGAATGAGAAATAGAGCTAGAACTAAAACATAGATATTAATTTTTGCATCTTTGTGAGAAGAAGTTGTGAAATCTGCACACCTAACAGCATTTGAAATTAGCCTTTCCCTTGAAGATTTCAGATAATTTCTGAAATTTTTCCCATTTTTATAAATGCAAAAGTAAAAGTATAGAAAGGTAAATAATTTTCATCTAAATGATGTACAGCCACTCAATATGCACACAGAACCCACAGATCCTCATGCCTATGAATATACTTGATAAAGGTGATTGTTCCTTTGTTAGTTTATGGACAAGCAAGACTGTGATATTCATATATATGAGTCCATTTCCTGTGTGAAGGGAAAACTGGACTGAATTTGACCACATGTGCATGTGGATTGCTTGACCTGTGTTTGCTGACAGCACTCTGACATTGAAACAGGAGATCCAGGTTTCAGCTGTGCTCTGTCACCCAGAAAGGCAGCAGCTGCTGCTAACAAAGTTGGTTTTTATTGGTTAATGAATTTGCACTGAGACATCTCAGCACGACAAAGTGGGAGAGAGCAGTGGAATCTGAAGCAGACTGTGGGATGAAGAAATCCCAGTTCAAGGAGAGAAAGGAAGTAAAAACATATTGTGACAAGTTTTTTTTGTTTGTTTGTTTGTTTGTTTTTTTTTGGTTTTTTTTTTTTTTTGGTAGGTCAGGCCTACCCACCAAAGCTTAAGCTATTGGTCAGTTCTAGATTTGTCTCTAGACAATTTGTCTCTAGACAATTAATGAAAATCTAGATTGTCATTAATAGTTGGGACTAAAACATTCATTCTGACTTTTTGTTTTATCCACAGAATGTGAAAAAGAGCCTGGGTCCTTGCTGTGGGTATTTGTGATGGTTGGAAACATAGTGAGAGGAATGGGTGAAACCCCCATCATGCCTTTAGGCATTTCCTACCTGGAGGATTTTGCCAAAACAGAGAATTCACCTTTCTACCTGGGTAAATCTACCTTCTTGTGATAATTCCCCTTTTCCAAACACACGCACACACACAAACAGAAGCAAAACCAAGGGTTATTATTGTGCCCTTCAGTCCAATAAAGGAAGACAGAAAACAGTAATTATTGCCTTATCAAAATAATAATATTGTAGAACTTGTAATTTAACCAGAGAGAAACTTGTTGGTATGAGGCCATTTTTAGGTGCAAAGGCTTTTCCAGTAGAGCTGTCCTAACCATGTGTAACAATTCCAAGAAGATAATTATGTCTGGGTTCTGATTTAGAATGTTTTCTCTTTTTCCTACTCTAGCATGTCTACATACAGCAACTGTAGTTGGCCCCTTCCTTGGTTTATTGTTGGCTTCATTCTGTGCAGAGCTGTTTGTTGACATTGGATCAGTAGGTGCAGGTAATGGATGAACATATAAAACCCTATTTTTGGGTCTATATTTGGTGTGTTTTTCAGAACTGAAAGATGTTTCCTTGCTAAAATGAGTTAATCCTACCTGAGTTCGTTGGTGTTTCTTTTAGAATGGAAGATCTGTGTATAATATTCAATTTGTATAAGCATAAATCAATCTGCTTATAAATTGTTTGATGAAAAATTGTGTCATCTGGCTTAACAGAGGAAAGGACTAGAATTAATTTAATACAAGCCACTGAAATTCACCAGAAAATTAACAACATTAGAAAAGAAGACTGGAGAATATTCTCCTTCATGAGGCTCATTTTAAGAATCATTAAAATGCTTTTATGTCAGAGATGACTAGGAAGGCACAAAATGACAGCAAAGAATGTTTTTGAAGAGATCCAAGGTGTCTGTTTTTGTGCTTTATTACAGATGAGATAACTATAACAGCTACTGATGCCCGCTGGGTTGGAGCATGGTGGCTGGGCATTTTGATTTGTGCACTGCTGAACCTTCTCGTGGGAATACCATTTTGGTTTTTGGCCAAGTCCCTCGTGAAGGAAGGTGAAACCAACGACCCTGAAGAGACAAGTGAAAAAAGTGCAGCACCATTGCAAGAAAATGATAAAAATGAAACCAAACAGACCATGTATGAAATGGCTAAAGGCAAGGCATATTGCATTTTATTTCCTTCTTACTTTAGTCCTAAGGTGTGAACTCTGTGTACTTGTGTAATTAAAGGTGGGTCCAAGATGTGCAATTCCTACTCTGTTTTGGTGCCTCTGTAGTTCAAAGGATTTGTGCAGGAATTTAGAATGGCTCCTTGCAGAGAAGAAAGCTGATGTCACAGATCTAGGATCTGGATCCTTGCTTTTCCCCTCCTGCATTTCAGGTGTCTGTAGATCTTTTCTTCCCATGAGAGGGTTAAAGCACTGAAATCTGGTTAGGAATATTACAGCTCACTAATGAATTGCAGATATTGGTTACTTGCACATTCAGCATGCAAAAAAGCAGAAACCCAACATAAATCTTGTGCATTTCTTCAGTCTGAATGGAAGCCCTAAAAGGGAATTGACAGGTGCTTAAGTGTCTCATAAACATTTAATTACTGTTGAACAAAGATGTATTCGACTCACATTTATTCATGTTACCACTGGCAGCTTCCATATCCGTGGTCTTTCAAATCTATGTATCTGTAGGAAGTCATTTTTTCCCTTCCTTAATTGAAGGACACCTCCTTCCTACATTTCCTGTTTGGAAATGTAAGTGAACAAACCACATCACAGGCTGTGACCTCCAGAGTAGTCTCCTGATGCTCAGGCCCCTCTGACAGGACCTTCATTTTCAGAAAGCAAATTCAGTGAGTGCCATGTGGCAGCTCCCTCTCTTTGCTGTTTCCAGCTGGGTCCTGCAAATTCCCCACACCCAGAGGGAGCACTTGGGTCTTGGCTGATATTGCAACTTCACTGTGATAAACAGAGCCTCTCTTTCTGCTGCCACCTAGCCTTAAATGAATCCATAATTAATAACAAAAATAATATTAATCCATAATNCACTGTTCTGGTGAGGAAAGGCTCCCAGCTCAGAGGTGGGTCCCTTCAGAGCTTGTGTTTTCATGGTCATTCCCTCCCTGTGTTGATGTGAATATCCTGAATATTCTGAATGTGGAACCTTTTCATTCCACAGGATAGTTGTGGTCGCAAGGGACTTCTGGAAGTCACCTGGTCCAACCCCTGTTCAACCACTTACAGCCAATTAACCAGGACATATTCAGACAACTTTTTAATCACCAGGGATTTCCAGTTGAAACTTGATGGTTTTATAGTTGAAAATAACCTAAAATAAAATTAGTTTAGTAACAATAAAATTTCCTTAAGAAGCTCTGATTAAAAATGTCACTGCATCTGTAAATAATGCAGCCTATTCATAGTGTTTCTAATATTTGACTAATTTTTGAAAGATTTGCATACAGATCTTCTTCTAATAAGGTTACCTTAGGATGATACACACCCACCCTAAGTGGTGCCCACTTTCAGTGAGGCCCAGTCATTGTTTTGTAGATTATTATATTTATCTGCAGAGTTTCTTGACAATAGCTCAGCACATTGATTAACAGAGAACATTAGACAAAGGGGAATTGTGGGGCTTTTTTTATGGTTCAAATCCTGACTTAATGGGCATTACTCAGAGAAAAGACCTGTGTAAATCAGTTTCTCAGATGCTTGCTTGGCTGAAAGCTGGCTGATACAGATTTTGAGGGGATGGTGGGAATAACTGTGGTCACAGCTCTCTTCAGGCCTCTTCTGCCCCAGCAGCAGAACCCAAAATCAGTGTTCAGGTCTCTGGGGGCAGCTTGTCACAGCTCTGTGGTGCATTTACACCCCTTTGTATGCCAGGTGCAGAACAGGGCTTTGATCAATGCTTTGGGGGCATGAGGGGAGAGAAAAGGGAGGAAAGATGGGGCAGTAGCTGCTGCTGCTGAGATTTATTATTTTCTGTGTAAGCAACAGCTGCACTGGTGTGCATGTGTGTGTGTGAGGGTGCCTTTGGGTAGAGGAGTGTTGCTATGAACATATTATAAGTTTCTCTGTGTGTAAGCCTTCTGATCAGTTTCCTATGGGAGAACATCCTTTTGCTGTTCTTTTACCCTGTATAAGCTTTCTGTAAACAAATATCTGGTGTTCTTCAAGGACATTTTAGGATTCTTTGGCTCTCCTCCTTGAGAGTGGGAGAAGGAGCTGAAGGACTGTAATCTTTCTGATATTGTGAGCATTCAGACATTGCCTGGACGAAGCGGCAGCAGGAGCATGGAGAATGCTCTCTGCTGAGCAGATATAGAAAAATACTAGAATTATGGAGTCATTTTAATAAATCATATTAGCCTTCTGATATTGTCATCAAGAGCCTTTTCTTCAATGCATGGACCACGACGATAGAGGAGACCCTGGGCTAAGCAGGAAATCTTTGGCCCGTGGGGTCTGGCAAAGCACAAGATTTAGCCTGATCCAGTTCAGGACATTTCTGTTCCCCTCTTTCCCCCACAGACATGCTGAGCAATGGGTCACTCTTTTCACAAAGCATCACACTAACTCAAGGCATTCTTTCATTCCAGATTTCATCCCCTTCCTCAAGGCTCTGTTTCACAACCCCGTGTACATGTTATTTATATGCATAACTGTGTTGCAGTTCAGTGCCTTCGATGGCATGATATCCTTCATGCCCAAATACCTGGAACAGCAGTTTGGAAAATCTGCCTCAGATGCCATCTTCTTAATTGGTATGTTTGCATTTTGCTTTGCTCTGTTCTGTCAATTAGTGACGTCTCTATTCAAATTATCTGTATTTTTACATATATACAGATGTTCATATGTATTTACATATACATACTAAGCTTAAATGCTTCCACAGGTGAAGGATATCACATTACAAAGCATTTCTAAATGTCAATGCATTTTCTGCTAAACATCTGATTTTTTGTGCAGAATTTTATTATTCTT
>VXAX01003537.1:60985-73480 GCA_013399835.1 Leptocoma aspasia
ATATAATCTATTAAATTTATATAAATAATAAAATTTTATTCTTAATTCCCCATCTTTTCAATTGGCTCAGAAAATTCAACTGATATGAAACTAAGCCATGTGATGTTTGTGCAAAACCACTTCCAATGTGTCTTTCAGTCAGAATTTGCTTCTTTTAAGCATCAATCAGCAAAGGTGTGTGAGAGCACATTCAGTAATCTACTCTCTAAGCTGAAAGCCTGTTCCTCTTTTCTGTCATACTTAGAGTGCATTAAGATGTATCTTAATTAAGATGTGCAGTAGCTTATCTTTCTGTTGAGTTTCTCAGTCAGCTGGAGAGGCTGGATTGAAACCATATCCCATTAATTAATTAATAATTAATTAATTTTTTGAGTTGGACCCAGAGTGCACCTCTAGATTGCCATTTTCCAGTTGATAATTCCAGTCCTTCCCTGTAGCTCACTCCCCAAGCAGTTCTCACCTGCTGCTGACTTTGGCAGAGGTTTTGGGTGTGAAAGGAAATTAGCAGAGACCCATTTCTGACTGCAGTTAAATTATTCAGTCACAGGCACTCTTTGAGTCTCTGCCAAACACAACCTTCCCTCACAGCAGCTGTAGTAGCTACTTCTCTAGCTGCCTCATAGTAGAGTAGCTTTGATGGTCTCCTTTACTTTAACATTTATTTATTTCCCTCACAGCAGCTGTAGTAGCTACTTCTCTAGCTGCCTCATAGTAGAGTAGCTTTGATGGTCTCCTTTATTTTAACATTTATTTATTTCCCTCACAGCAGCTGTAGTAGTTACTTCTCTAGCTGCCTCATAGTAGAGTAGCTTTGATGGTCTCCTTTATTTTAACATGGAAGTTTCACTTGTTTAAATAGGTGTTTACAACTTACCTGTTCTATGCGTTGGGTATTTTTCTGGCGGCTTATTCATGAAGAAATTCAAGATAAATATCTATCAGGCTGCGAACATAGCATTTTGGGTATCTTTACTGGAATACCTTCTCTACTTTGCTGCCTATTGGACTGTCTGTGATACCTCACCAGTTGCTGGTCTAACAGTTTCCTATCAAGGGTACGTTCTTTGGGACTCAAGAGGACTTCAGTCTTAAGACACCAGGATGGTTTTTCTTGTCAAGAATCAGCCAGGAGCTCCATTTCAGTTCCCTGTTCTAAATTCTCAAGGCTTTTTGCTTGCATTACACAGTAGGTCTGTTAGCCCTGTTTCAAGCAACAAAAGTGTGTTAAAAAAAAAAAAAAACATGTCAAGACTCATGCAATTGCATGTCCATATTAATTCTTTTACTAATACAATTAGTAAAGTCATGTAACTGCAGGTGAAAATAAAAATTGTTGGTCAAAAGAGGCATACATGAGTGCAATTTCAGAATAA
Source organism: Leptocoma aspasia (assembly GCA_013399835.1). Lineage (NCBI taxonomy): Eukaryota > Metazoa > Chordata > Aves > Passeriformes > Nectariniidae > Leptocoma > Leptocoma aspasia. Next base: position 62,359 of record VXAX01003537.1, read on the forward strand.
GACAGGAAAAACTCCTCTTCTTGATCTTACACTGATTTACTCGAATTTGATTACTGTGAAGTTATCAGAGGATATTTTATCTGCAGTCTTTTGATTTGAAGCCTGCCATTGATGACTGGAAATCATAGAATGGTTTGGGCTGAAGGGGATCTTAAAGAGCCTTTATTTCCAACCTCCCTGCCATGGTCAGGGACACCTTCCACAGACCAGGTTGTGTTGTGTGTCTGTAAAATGGACATGGAGGTGTAGATGCAACCCTTAGGGACAGTCAAGAACATACATGCCATAGATGAGCAAAATGCTGTGGGGTATGAATACCTAATTTATAATATTAATGTAATATAATACAACTTAGTGTCCTATAGCAAGATAGAAAGGCTTGACTTCAGGGTAGGAGCATGTAGGACTGGGTTCAACACTTGAGCTAGAATAGCATTTTAGGCATTGCAAAGGGTTACTCATTACTGAAATATTTATTCATCTTCTAAATGTGTTTCAGAACAGAGCAAGTTTCATATGCAGAAACTACTCTACTAGCTGGCTGCAACATGGATTGTGATTGTCCACTTAAAATATGGGACCCTGTTTGTGGGAACAATGGAATCACTTATGTGTCACCTTGTCTTGCTGGGTGTAAATCCTCAAGAGGAACTGGAAGAAGTGTGGTAAAGCATACATTTTATTGTACTGTAACTATGAAATATAGCAGGTGACAAATACTTATACCAATATAGGGTGGGGAATATCCATGAATGTACATTTAATTGAAGATATAAGGTGAAAGATTTGAACAAATTCATTGAATTTCAAATGCAGATGAAAATTAGTTTAAGTTTAAATTAAAAAAATATAATGAAGAAGAATTATTGTCTACTAAGAACTAAAGGAATATTAAATGCCTCACATAGAGAGATAAATTATTCTGAAGAATTATTCAGAATTATTCTGAGAATTATTCTTATTGCCAATTGGAAACCTGAGTGCCCAAGAACATTTCAACCAAAATGAAAGTCTACAGCATGGACTCAATAATCTCTTTTACCCTGTAGATTTAAACAAGTAACCAGGTGTAACAGAACTTTTATCCCCAAATACAGGGGATGGCTGGACCTGTGGGAGAGAGGCAGTGCAGTGCAGCCCATGGGTAACGAGCTCATGGGTTTGCCACTCAGTGTGTGAGTTTGGACAATCTGTGTGATTAAAATACTCTTTTAATAGGTATTTGAAAACTGCACCTGTGTTGCAGCCTCAGGGTTTTCATCTCAAAACATCTCTGCAACTCTGGGCCAGTGTGATGGACATGAAAACTGTGACAAGATGCTCCATTATTTTTTAATCCTGTCATTAGTCTGCAGCTTCATTTTTTCCTTAGCAGCCATGCCTGGATACATGGTCTTAATAAGGTACAGTAAAATTTCCTTGTCTTAAGAAATCTACCTAGCTTTTTATTCTGAGGTTTTAATTCTCCAGGGAATTAAAAGTTGTTTAGTTTGCATGTGGAAGGAGGAAAGGCTGAAAAATCTGATGTAATTTCTGTGCTGTTAAGGTTTAGAGTCATGTCACCTCTGTAATCTGATGTGGCTTCTGTCCATCAGCTTTATCCTGAATGAGTGCAGGAGCACTGAGTCAGGGCTGGGATGTTGAGTGTGTGTGATACCCGTGTATTTATCAATCACAAGAACATGATGTTGATTAAGGCACAAATACCCTGCACTTTGTGTTGGCCAGTGGATGATACCTTGAGTAGCTTTTTCCTTTTGTGATTTGGCAGTCCTAGATAAGGAACTTTTCAGCAAACATCACCTAATGAGCATAATGAACTCTTTCAACCAATGCTCTTTTTAGAATGGTTTGGGCCTAACGTGATAAAGAAATTGATTTAAAAAGAAGTTAAACACCTCTTATTAATGTCACCTCTACGAATACTAAGTGTACAATGCAATTATCATACAGGTCTCTAAAGCCTGAAGAGAAGTCATTTGGAGTGGGTATCCATGGGCTGGCTTCAAGAGTATTTGGTAAGAAAATATCTAATACACTTTACAAGAACAGTTAGGGCTGACCTCGAGTTAGAGGAGGATCACATCAGGGCTGTGGGCATGGCACAGGAGTCATTGCTTCTATAGAGTGCCTTTGATCAGGAAGCATTTAGGATTTTTTACAGCTCTCAGAGCATGGCAAAGTAGAACTGCTTGCAGTTTGCATTTTTTTTATACTGGGTAATAGGCTGGTGTTTGGTTTAACCCCAGTCTAACTCCCATGCATCCACTTATTCTCCTCCCACATGGAATAGGGAGGAGAGTTGGAAAAAAGGTAGAACACACAGGTTAAGAAAAGAGTAGTGTAGTAATGGAAAGAAAGTAAAATATAATAATAATAGGAAAAACAGAGAGAGGAATAAAACAAAAGAAAGTAGTGCAGAATAAAATTGTTTGTGATCTGTTGACCAATACCCATCCCACCCCTGAGCAGCAGCTGGTCCCTCCCTGCCACTTCTCTCCACTCTGTCTACTAAGCATGAGATTCCAGGTTATGGAATTTCCCTTTGGCCATTCTGGGTCAGCTATCCTGGCCATGCTCCCCCCTGGTTTCCTGTGCAGCTCCTCACTAAAAGAGCATGAGACACAGGAAACTCCTTGATGTCAGCACTCCTTAGCAGCAACTGAAACATCAGTGTGTTATCAACATTATTGTTGATGCAACCCTTAGGATTATATGATGTTAAATCCAAACCAGACCACTGTACCAGCTGCTTAGAAGTAACTGTATTCCAGCAAAAACCAGGACTACATCTGCTGCTCACTGGAAAGCCATTTGGCATTCCCTCACTCTTGCTTATTATTCATGTTTAGTGAAGGCAGCATTGCCTCTCATTGATGAGAGAAAACCTTGAGTTCTGAATAGGAAACACAGTCCTATTCCAAGTGCTGTAGCTTGTGGATATTCTTGAACAGGCAGCAGGGAAGAAAATCTTTGGCTGAGACTAGGTGGATAAGGAAGAAGAGGGAGCACAGGATATATGGAGAATGAGGCTCGTGCTGCAAGAGGGCAGTACAGATGGAGCAGGTGACAAACAGCATAGTGGTGTATCTGATAACCAGAACAAAATTTCTACTCACAAAAATGTTGCTAATATTCTTTTTAGCTGGAATTCCATCTCCCATTTATTTTGGAGCTTTGATAGATACCACTTGCTTGAAGTGGGGTACGATGACTTGTGGTGGAGAAGGAGCGTGTAGGATGTATGATATTGTCACATACAGGTATATTTTCTACTTTATATTCATTTCTCATTCTTACTCTATTATTGCATGCACAGAGATGTAATTTATCCACTTTATGTCTTCCTAGCAGACAAACTGCTCCTGTTTTAGAGATATGACACAATTTTCTTTGGCATTGGCTTCGTTTTTCAAGTGCAACCTTTGACATAGATGTTGGAAAAACCTTTGAACAGAAATGTTCTGGTGCCATGATATTCACTAATAACCTTTCATGAGAACAGGCCTTGAAAACACTGAATTATGATAAAAATACTGAAAAGCAGTTAGCTTATGTGGGAAAAAGGTTCAATGGGTGACTGCAATATCTTTGAACAGAAAAGGGTTGAAACGGTTCTTGAATTAAAAGGAGAGAATTTTATAGAGAAGATACAGTTACTCAGGTTGGAAACTGGCCCAGACTACTGCATGTCACATTGTTGTAGTCCTTCAAGGATCGTTGTGGGACTACTAAAGAAAAATCCTGTTGAACTTGTGGCCTCATGCAAATTCCTTGCAATACTGTGTTGAGGTTGGTTTGGAAGAATATTCTTACAAATGCCTAGGAATTTTAACCAGGTAGTCTGAGCCCTTTCAGGACTCTCTGTTTTCCCTACGGATAAAGCCATAAGAGTAGCAGGTGCCTGACTTCACTGGCTAAATAATTTGCCTGAAATGAGGAGATTTAAAAGGCCATTTTGCTGACTGACGTATTCTCTGTTCTCACATTCTCATCTTCTGTGGGATCCAAAAGCATCAGGGCACAAACTTTACAGTGGCTGTGTAATCTTCACAAAACAATGTTTGCTGAATAGTTTTGCCCTTTTTTTACAAATGCATATATTTAATGAAACTCATTATTTGTTTCAGGTGGCTCTATCTTGGCCTGCCAGCAGTGTTACGTGGAGTGTCCTACATCCCAAGCACACTAATTCTCCTCATTTTAAAGAAGAAACTAAAATCTGAAAAGCCAGTCTTAGTAAATGCCCCAATAGAAATGCAGGATAAAGAACAAGAAGCAGTGAAATAGCATTTCACAGAAGGACATGTTGGGCAAAAGAAAACATTGCAGCATAAATATTGGATATATCCTTGTGAAAAATTTTGTACTTTAAGTAATGAACACTTGGACAGAGATGAATAGAATTACACATAGTTGTATCCTACTTACATTATAGAAGTATCAGTTTATAAACACAAGGCATTGGAAAAATATATTTGATGCAAAAGAACAAGGACTAGAAATAAGAAAATTTATTAAATGCCAGGTTTGAGTTGTCTGAGCAAAGGGCTATGAAGCAGAAGCATATGTGTTCAGTTCTGTTTCACTGAAAATAGAGAGAATTTTGCATTTGACTCCGAGTGATGCCAGATTTCATCTAGGAATTCTCACATGGTTTCTGTCAGAGTCTCTCTCATTGACTGTAGACAGCATTTGTGGCTTCTTCGTGCCCGAGTTTTCCATAAATTTATTTAATGATATTATTAGTCCTTTCAGGCAGGGATTGTTTGTTGTTCTGCACAGTATAGGTGGTCAATATATTGGAAACTGGGTTTATGACATGGTCTGGGTGTTGTGGTAACAACAATAAATTTAAAAATTTACATTTTTAAAAAATTCTGTGTCCCTGCAATGACTTCTTGAGGCTTTTTATTACAGGTCCTGGTTATTATTCCCTACTGCATAAGGCATGGAGGGAGTTTGTGGAACTACCACAGAACAATGCTCCAGCACCTGCAAATATTTCCTACTTATTTATTCTATATGGCACAGACCTGCTCCCATTTAAACCACCTGGGACCTTCTGCAGCCACCAAAAACTGGGAAGGATATTTTGCCACAGTAGTTTATTAGTTCAGTTACAATCTGATTACTTCAGATTGTAAGTAGTACTTCAAGGTGTCTTATTGACATCACACATGTCTGTGCTTGGAATTGCTTCCTGTCCTTGTGGAATCAGTAAGAAAAGATCCACTTCCTCCCACAGAGCAGGAAATCAGCTCCAAAATTTTCTTCAGATCCTAAAAACGAATCCTTTTGAAAAGATCTGTTGTAGCCCCTGTCTCCCTTTGTGGATGGTAGAGCTGCACAGGTATAAATGAGGAAGGGGAATGGAAGAAATACAAACATGATGCAGCCAGGAACAGAGCAGAACAGAGAATGCAGCTCCCTATTAAACCACAGAAGCTTTGTGGACATTTGAAGGTGATTCTGAGCATTGTTCTTGCTAGCACGGGGCACTCACTGAAAGCCATCATTCTTCCTTGCTCCATATTCCTCCAAAGCTGGAGTTGCAAATCCTTTGCAGACATTTAGTCCCAGCTTGGTGCCAAGGTAACCTGGGAAACATGAAAAGTTACAGAGCACCAGAATTGCACAGCTGTAAGAACAAAAGGGCTTTGTTAAGTAGCAGATCCGTGCCACTTAGATGGAGCACTGCCAAAGGGTCAGACCTAGTTAACTCCCTGTGTTTTGAAGTGCAAGGAAGCAGATAGGAACCTTTCCAAGTTTTAAAATTAGCATTTCAGCAGGAGTGCTTCCAAGTCTTAAATACAGCATTTCAGTGGGTATATTAACGTTGTGTTTGTTGTTCTGGTTCACCTGCCTGAGGCTGTAGCAGTGAAAAAGACCACGTTCCCCAGGGGCTCTGCTGCCCAGATTGTGTGCAGGTAGGGGTGATGCCTCCTTAGAGAATAAACTGGGCAAAAACCTCCGGTGGGAGCATTGCTTCTCTAGAGCAAAACCAGGAAACAGAGAGAGAGTTGTGCCAAGGTGATCCTCATAAATCCTGTGTGATACGCCATGCCTGGTACCACAGGCACTCCTAGGATTGGGTTGGGAGGTTAGAAACTCACTCTTAAAGCTAGTCCTTCAAATGTAAAGCCAAGCTTTGGACTGGAGTCCTTCAAGTTTTAGCATCCTGACCTCAATTCAGCAAACCATTTAAACAAGTGCTTAAAAATCAGTGGCCTTGTTGATGTTTATTGTTTAAATAGGTGACACTGGACATTTCAAGACTGAAGCCCAAAGTGACACTGTTGTGACCCCCATTTGAACACGGGTGGGGTACAGAGAGGGCATTCATTGCCCTCAGAGGCCTTTAATTGTGCTTGAATGTTTTGTGGGGTTTATTTTTTCTCTTGGTGGTTGTTTGGACCCCACACACTGCTGGGAACCTACCCCCTGGGCCCTTGAAGGAGGTTCCCTCTCGTGAGTTCTTTGCCCAGGAGTGAAAAACACGCAGGACTCACTGATCTTGGTCTTCAGGTTGTTTATTCTTTTCTTATCTTAAAGTCGATAGGCTGTCTGCAGACCAGACTTAGCATACATGAGAAGCAAGATACAAAATGGACCAAAATGGCTACAAACACCCAAAACCAAGGACTTTTAAAGATACCTAATCCAATTACTTTCTAACACGTACATTGTTTTTACTTTACTACCAATAACTTCTACTTATCTACTCACGTAGCATCTATGCAACTAGTTTCTCTAACCAATAACCTCGTGCCACCAATGCTACAGAAAATGGAGAAGAAGAAGAACAAGAAGGAGATGAGACAACACCCAAAATCCTCCATCTTGTCTCCCATTCACTGTCATATTAAAATCCTAAAACCCTAAATTCTTCACCCTGTGAAAGACTATTACTACTGCTGCTACATACTACTACCTAGTTCACACCTGTGTGCTCCAACTCATCCCAAAGCCTTAGTAATTTTTTCCCTGGGACAGAGGTTAAAAGCAGTGTTCTGCTGAGAGTCAGGGCTTCCTAAAACACATAGAAAACTTCCCTGTGCCCTGGATTCCGACAGTGTTTGGTCTGCTCCTGGTCTGATGTTTCAAGCACCAAGACCTGTGTCAGCACTGTGGGCAGCACAAGCCACAAATGGGAATAATGGCAGTAAAAGTGGAGTGAAGCTTATAAAGCAACAGCACATGAATATCCCAGCTGGTAAAGCCCGATATTAAATTATAAAAAGGGGTGGTAGGTTTATTTTCTGAGGCCTGAGAGCCCAGCAGATGGCTTTCAAACACACCTAACCACGTGGCTCTGCCACTGAAGTTTCACCCCAGTAAAGAGTGCCCAAGAGCTGAATTTTGATCCTTAAGCCTTCCAAGTGGAAGGCTGGATGTCAGTGCCTGGATATGGATGCTATCAAGCACTGAGAAACAAGCACTTGAAGTTTTTCAGGCAATGTGACCACCTTGGAGGTATTTTAAAGGCAATGGTACACCTACTGTGCCCACAAGTGTTTATCTAGCATTTTTGACATGTATTTGTCTAGCATTTTGTGCTCAAGGTCTTTTGTAATGATCCTTGATGTTCCATTGGGGCTTTTTTTGACTGTGATCAGCTGTTCAGCTATCATTTTCAAGGAAATAACAAACCTTCAGCCTCACTGAAAAATGTCAGTGCCTTGTAAAATGCATATCTCTGTGCATGAGCAGTCTATGTGTATTTTTTTGGTTTGTTTTCACTATTTTCTCTGTATTTTAATTTCATCAGCTACTTAATTGACAAGTCTTTCATTATTTTGCAGTCTTATCTGTATCTTTAAAAATCCTGTGTCTGGTATAAACCTCATTGTCTCCCTGCTGCTTCTGGATTTTAAGAACTGAAACCTATTCTTGATGCACGTGATAAACATTTCTGATTATGCATATTGCCCAAGCTATGATCATGTTTTTGTTTGGTTTGTTTGTTTTTTTTTTTTTTTTTTTTTTTTGTTTTTCTTTTTTTGTTTGTTTTTTTTTTTTCTTGAGAGAAAATTACTCATTTGGGAGGCAAATATGTTACCTGACAAGCTGATTTTAATTAGTGGACAGAAGGGAAGTGGGATGACCAAATCTGCATCCTTACACTATAATTTAGTTGAGGCCATGTCTGATTGTGATATGATGCTGGCTTTGTGTTTGTGATAGAGACATTTTATATTAACATGTGCAGCCTCTGAACACACGAGCATCACCATTTTGGATAAGTGCTACTGGCAGCTCACATTAACTTTGTTTTTCTGTAATTTCATCTCTGGTGAGCAGTGGGCTGTTTTTGTAACCTTTCCATCTCAAGTGGAGTTTTAGCAGCTGACTCTTCCCTCCAGACTTTTCTCATCCAAGCCAGCCACGGTACCAGAAGCAAATTCAGCCTGTGGCTGTGGAGAGGAACACCCTGGGAATGCCTGGGATGGGATTTGGCGTGCAAAGAAGCCAAATCACTCTGTAGTTTATGTAAGTCTGGTCATGTGATACAAACTGGATATATCCAGCAACAACTTCTTGGCTGCTGCTGCTTAATTTTTTTCTCTCCACACAGAATTGTTGTTAGTCTTTTCCTTTCATAGCAAGGCATGAAGTGTTCCCAGTTACAGTGCTTGGGATTTTGAACTTTCTTTGTTTAGGACTTTCTCTGAGAATGTAGTAAATTACTTGGTAATTGCCCCTCTCTTGCTTTGTCCAGGGAATCAAGGGCATACATTTCTTAAATCACAGCAGGCTAAAATCACAGGATAAAACACAGAGAATCCCTTTGGGAGGTGAAATCTTAGGTATTGCAATGCCTGATTTCCCATCTAGAAGAGACTTTCTACATTCTGTAGCTCCAGGCCAGACGTGTGACTGTTCCAAAAGTAGTAAACTAACTAAAATTTTAAGTTTTGTTTCCTTACATTATCATTAAGAAAGAAAAAGTTCTGAGAAAAAGAGAAGTGTCCTAAAAGTTTTATTCTAATACTTATTACTCTCTTTTAGTTACTGTTAATAAATTATTATTTATACCCTTTTAAAGTTTTAAACCTACTTTACCTTTCTCCTAATCCTATACCACAATGAAAAATAGTAAATACATTCTAGTAAGTGCACTAGTAATTAGCCAACACTAAACCCACCACACTCATTAGTACATGAACCAAAAACATCTCAAGTTAGCAAACCAAAACCACTACACATGTGCCTATTAATTTCCAGGAGAGGTGCTCAGGGCTTTTGCTCTCGTGTGTGCCCTTGGGTGGCAGCTTGGATCCTCACAGCCTGGGCAGAGCAAGAGGAAACCTGGAGGGCAGAAAGCCCCATTACAGGTGGAAAATGGTGCTTTAAAAGAAATAGTTCATTCCAGAGGTGTTGCTTTTTAAAAGGCCTTGACCCCCTGTGTTGGTGGAAAGGCTGCCTGGCTTTGTGAGGCTATCACTTAAACGGCTCCAAAAGCAGCTTTGAAAAAACAAACTTCTCTTTGAGGTTAATGAGACACAGAGGGGCCAGTTCATGCTGTACCTTGGCTGTTACCATTGTTCCAAGGCAGCTCTCTGGATGGCCAGAGTGCAGGCAGCTGCATGGCTTTTCCTCCTTCTCAAGAACACCTTCTGATATAAAGACACAATCATAAGTAAAACAAGCTTAAGTTTCTGCAGAAATTTTCAGAATTCAAAAAAAATTCCCAAGAGGACACAAGACTTGTGGTAGTTATTTTTTTCTTTATCCTTCCTGTTTTGTTTGATTTTTGTTTTGCATTGCTTTGCTTTTGGTGGTGGTGATGATGTAGTTTTTTACCTCCCATTGTAACTCTGAATGTTCTTCCTGGTGAGTCTGTATAATAGGATAGTAGCATTTGCAATGTGGCTGCTGCTACTTTGTGAGCTCTACTTCCATGGCCAGGATCTTGCAGGAATATTCCTTTCAGATATGTATGTGTGTGTATATATATATATATATATATAAAGGAAATGTCCTTTCAGATATGTATGAGTGTAGATATATATATATATATATGCATGCAGACACAGACAACTTGTTTCAGACATAGACAACATTTTTATGCTCTCCATCAATTTTTCAGCATTTCAATTTTATAGATGGAGTCTGCTAAAGCACTTCCCTTTTCATTTGGATTCCTTTTCTGTGGAAGCCTGGCATCTGAAATCCCATCCTGGGTGCTGGAGAAGTTATTTCTGAGTTCCAATGTAGGAAAGACAAAGCTATTCATTGTTGCTAAGTTCCTCTGTTAATTTATCTTGTTATGTTTTCAGGTGAGAAAGGCCTGAACAGCAGAGGCTGGGTTCAGGTGTACACTGTCCTCACAGAGATTTGAAGTGCCAGTATAGGATTTTCTTGTGTTACTTAGGCAAGTCTGTGTAGAGAAGAGAAGAGCTGGTATTTCTCCAAATCTTATTTCTGTACGAACATCATGAACTGGGTGTTATACACACACAGAGTCAGGCAGTGGTATTGTTAAAAAGAAGAATTATGACTTCAGTGAACACCTGGAGACAGGAGGAGTGCTAGGTGTGGGAGAGCTGCTTTCCTTCAGCTCTGCAGGCTGATAAACCCTGCAGAAATGCGTATCACACAGAAACCCTTCTGGCTCTGAGGGTGAGCCATTGCAGTCACTCAGTGTGGGTGGTGTAATTGGTACCTTCCCTCCCCCTCCCCTGCTCTGATGTATGAATTTTCCACAGTGTGTGTAAAGCCAAGTGGAGAGGAGCCAGTGCAGGGCTGCACTTCAGTCTTGCAGTGCAGAGATCCCTGACAGGGAATTACTCTGTGACACTCAAAGGCCTGAGTGCCCTAAATGTCACCTGAGCTGAGCTGCCAATGCTCGTTTGCATGTTTTTTATCACCAACTCACAATAATAATTTTAAATAAAGAGACAGGAAGAGAGAGTACCAAGACTGAGGTTAGTCTGAAAATGCCTCTAGTGTAAAAAAAAAAAAAAAANGCTGTGGCTGCCATCCCTGGCACTGCAGCAGGAGAAAAAACATCTGGTGCATCTGCCTCGGGTGTAACAACTGCACTGCAAGCTGCACATGGGAGCTGTGGGGCTGTCAAAGGGGATTAAAAATCCCTTTATAAAGTGCTCGTGCTGGA
>VXAX01003537.1:84657-95972 GCA_013399835.1 Leptocoma aspasia
TCACCTGGGAGATATATATATATATACATATATATACATATAAAATTTTTTTTCTTTTTAACTGTGTTCCCTTTTTTATATTTAAGTGAACTGTGATTAGCTCTTGATGGAAAAGGTTTCAATCTCCGTGGTGGCTGCTCACAACAAGGTCTTTAAAATGCTGAAGATTTTAATCTAAACTTGGGGAGAATTAAATATCTAAATACCCCGTTCACATTTAAGCTATAACACATAATTGTCAGACACAGGTCATACCTTTCCAGTCCTTTGGCATCCTTGCATCTGGCACAAAGGTAAGAAAGAAGTGCCATTATGGAAAAACATCAGCCCTGTTGTATGTAGACAGATGTGGATGAACTCTGCCTCTGTCCTGCAGTCTAAAGAATGATCTCTGGAAACAGATTTGTTGTTCTTTAGCTCAGGAAAATATTGATGAAAAAATCATCAGAGCATTTGAAAGTGGTATGAAGATACCTGTTTATTTTTAATCAAAGCACTGGCAATGGGCCTCCCCTCTTTGTGTGTGTGACACAGGAGTGAACATGTGTGAGCACGAGGCTCAGACACGCTGCCTGCAAAGCAAAGTCCTTCATGTGTCAGTTGTGTTTCACACAGTTGTTTTCCAGTTACAATTACGAAAGGATAACTGTTAGTGTGGACAACTCCTCCACGAGTGTGTCAGCTTGCTCCCCAGCATCCTCTGAGGGCCCTCCAGCCACAGCTGCTCCAGAAACACTCAGCACAATGATAAATGCTGGTAAGATAAAGCCCTGATGCTGGATTCCCTTCTTCTGCTTCTCCCCTTTTTTACTGGAAGGCAGTAAAACCCCTGCTAGAAACCGTGATAAATATAAACCCACCCTACAGTGATTGTTAAACTCATATTTTATGTTATTTTACTGTTGCTGTAAAGCATTGTCAGTGTTGTGTTCACAGTATAAATGTTTGTGGCCTGCAGGATGTGAGAAAACAACAAATTCCTATCTGTGGCTTTTTGTGTTGGTGGGGAACCTTCTACGTGGAATTGGGGAAGCACCAATTATGCCACTGGGAGTTTCATATATTGATGATTTTTCTAAAGAAGAAAACTCAGCATTTTACATAGGTAATGTACTAATGAGCAATTTTTAGGCTAGAAATTCTGTTCTTTAACATTTTTATAGTCAAGCAAATACTCAACAAAAAATTTACCTGGATAGCTTTGAGCTGTACAGAGACACACACACACAAAAAAAAAAACAACCACAAACAAAACAAAACAAACAAACAAACAAACAAAAACCCAAACCAAAAAAAAAACCCAAAAAAACCAACACCCAAGCAGTGCAAAAGAGGTCTCATATTTATTTTCCAGGGATAACTCCAGGATGGTTTTTTTGCTTTCCCCAAGGAGCTTCTGTGATGAACAGAAGCAATCAAATAGTCATTTCCCCAAAGTGCAAAGTCATATCTGTCTTGTCTGGCATATCAACTTCTTCACATCTTCAGAGAACCAAATTCTTCTTAATCACTATTTCACAGACAAGGGAACGATCCTTAACGTGAGGATCTGTCATGTAGTCACAATTAATTACAGCAAGGTGAATGTGTTTCAGGAGATCTTACCCGACTTTTTGAATTTTACATGCAGCACACTTCCAGTTGAAAGCTTTTTAAAGTCACAATTTGCTGAAGGAAAAACACCACCTTGCCAGGGTGTGTAACAAATCCTTTCCAATTGGGGTTTTGAGCTTGTTTTGGTGGCACGTAACCTATTGCCCAAGACAGAGAGACTTACACCCAAGCTAATTAATTTGTTGGCAAACTGATTTAGTAGCATGGGGTGTTTGTGTGGCTGAGAGAGTTCAAAAACTGTGGCCTGAAGTCAATTTGGTGAAACTGAGCTGGTCAGAAAGATAGCAAAACACAGTTTCAGGAAGAGCTTAGTATGCAATGCTACAGGGTTAGGCCATAGCCCATGTCTTCATTTGGGAGTGAGGAAATCTGCAGGTTGAAAAAAATGGAAGTATTGTGGAGTTTGCTGTCAAAAACAAGTGTTCCACTCAGCAGTTATCCAAAGTATTTGTAATCGCCTCTGAGCTTCTGATTAAAGGTATTTTTAAAAGTTTGGCTGAATTTTTTTCTTGTCAGAATTTAATCTGGGAGAGATTGAGACAGATTGGGGAGTACTGGGCAAGTGAAAGGAAAAAAATTAATGTAAACATTGAGAATAGCATAGATTCAACCAAAATGGAAATTAGTTTATGCAAGAGAAATAAAGTATTTAGTTTAGAGTTTATTAAAATATTTCATTTTTACCTTCAGAATAGCAGTTTTCAGTCACTTGTTCCATTTTGGTGGACTGAACCACTATGTAAAAAAAGTGAAAGTTGAAACAGTCTTTTCCACAGAACAGAAATTTCTTTTCTTGGCTAACTTAAATTATTTTTTGTATCTTATTTTTTAATCATCTGGCTAAATCAATTTATAATCAGTGTTTTTGTAAAATACAAACATAAAACCCCAAAATTGTCCTATAATTTAAAAAGTCAGTCAAGCCTTGCTGATGAATTTTGAGCATTAATCTCGTTGTTTGACCCTCAACAAGAAGTCTCAGATTTGTCTCCCTTTTTTCTTTGTCCTTTAATGTTTTGTTGAGTAAGAACATAAGTTATTTTGAGGCAGAGACAGCATTTTCTTAATAGAATGAACTAAAATAATTTTGGTAGAGTTGTGGTGACAGCAATAATACCAGAATTGCCATGGGAAGGAACAGAAAATTAAGCATATTTGTTAAGATGTAACAATTTATTACAGAAGTTCTGGGTGATAAACTGAGCAATCGCCACATTCAGAAGAGAGTTTGCAAAACCAGCTCTCTCTCAGGAGAAAAATCCCTGCAGGAGACCACAACAGGATTTACAGAGCACAGTGCTGGATGTGGGCAAGAACTTACAGGCCTTTGGTAAAGAATTCCTTCTTTTCTAATGGAATGAAGCCTTCTGCAGCTTCAAGGTGTCATCTCTGCACTAGGATTCAGGAACCCAAATTACTGAGTTGTAGTTTGATCCTGTTACCTCCTCACAAGTAAATTTCAACAGAACAACACAAAGTGGCAAGGGAATGTGAGAACCTATGCTGGAATTATTTTGAAGACATTTTATTTAATTTTATTTTGATTGCTAGTAGCGGTAACCAAAATCAAATTGTGCTTTATTTACACCTCCAGCCAGCAAAATGCAGGGTGGTTTTCTGGTAGCCTTCACAGCTTATTCATTTGCTCCTAGGGGCATCCCACCTTCTGGTCTCCACCACAGCTGTGGTTAGGGCAGCTTGCACCTCACATCCTTGCTGCTCAGTGTTGCATGAACATATTACAAGTTTCTCTGCATGCAGGCCTGCAGAAAATTCTTCCCATGGGAAAGCATCTTTTTACTGTCTTTTACTCTGTACAAGTTCCTATAAACAAATCTCTGAGTTGTGTTTCAAGGACATTTGGATTTCTCTGCCTGTCTCCTGATAATAGGAGATGGAGGTTTTCTTCCTTTCAGCCTATGAGGTGAAAAGTTGTTATCTCTGATTGTGTAAGCTGTTCTGGCATTCCTTGGATGGAGCTGGGAGCAGCAGCTTCGGATGCTCCGGGCTGGGCAGATAACAGCCCAAATCCTTTGAATTATGGAGTCATGTTAATAAATCATATTTAGCCTTCTGATATTATTGTCAAGAGTCCTCTGTCAATGCACTGACCACGGCAATAGCTCAGGACATTCCACAATGCCCTGCTCCTTCCTCTCTCCTTTCCTTGCCCTCAGAGAGGAAGGCTTGCCTTGGCCACGCAGTTTTTTGCTCATTCTCCCTTCTCTTGCAGGCCTGGTGAGATCCTCGGGCATGTTTGGGCCCACGCTGGGCTTCCTGCTGGGCTCCTTCTGTGCCAGCCTCTGGGTCGACGTCGGCGTCGTGGACCTGGGTAAGGGACCCTGGGGTGGCACACCAAGTGTCTGTGCTGACAGGCACTGTCCCCCAGGAGAGCTCTGCATTCGACCTGAGGCCATGGAGAAGGCTTCCAAAATGGAATGACAGCACTGGGATTGTGGGTGTGGAGTTTGAATAGAAGTGTGTGATATCACAGGGTGGAAAGCTTAGAGTTTAAGGTTTTAGAATACAGTAGTGTATATAAAGCAAGATGGAGGTTTTAGGGCTAGTCCTTCTTCTTCACCTTCTTCTTCATGGGTTTGGGCAGTATTGTTTAATTGGATAGAAGGGCCAGATTGCAGGGCCCTTCTATCCAATTAAACAATATTATTTGGGCTCTATTGGGTTAAAAATAATTTAGGTCTCATTTCTTAATTGGACAGTTGTGGCTGTGCTCACTCAGCCGGAGATTTAGATATAACAAGTAAGTCTCTGAAGAAAGGAATATAAACATTAGCCACATTATGGAACTATGTCTTTGAGTTATGTTAATGCTAAAACTACCAATGGAGTCAGAGAAATTACCATAAAACCAATCAGCTTTAACTGTAGCGAGGTATCATATAAAAACCGTGTGTTTCAAATANCTTCTTCATGGGTTTGGGCAGTATTGTTTAATTGGATAGAAGGGCCAGATTGCAGGGCCCTTCTATCCAATTAAACAATATTATTTGGGCTCTATTGGGTTAAAAATAATTTAGGTCTCATTTCTTAATTGGACAGTTGTGGCTGTGCTCACTCAGCCGGAGATTTAGATATAACAAGTAAGTCTCTGAAGAAAGGAATATAAACATTAGCCACATTATGGAACTATGTCTTTGAGTTATGTTAATGCTAAAACTACAAATGGAGTCAGAGAAATNTAATGCTAAAACTACCAATGGAGTCAGAGAAATTACCATAAAACCAATCAGCTTTAACTGTAGCGAGGTATCATATAAAAACCGTGTGTTTCAAATAAAGTTTCTCTTATGCTGCAAGCTGAGTTGGGTTTCAGCATCTGCCTCTCTCTCTAGCTTGACTGTGACAGACAGTTTATCCTTAAAAGGCCTTGTAGAGAGAGATACGAGGCCATTTTGTAGCTTGTTAGTGAAATGCTGTAGAACTCAGGGTTTGTGAGGCTGTAATATAGATAAGAATTAATAAACATCTGAGTCCAATCAAGAAATACCATCTCACACATTTAGTCCTGACCCTGAAAAAAGAAAAAAGAAGATAAAATCGACAGGTGTTGGAACCTCCATGCCAAGAAGCACCTTCCCAGTTCACTCCCTCAAAAACTCCCTTCTCTAGAGAGTTTTTCCTGCTCAAAAGGTGCTCAAAAATGGACATTTTAAAGTCAGGTGTTGTAGTGTGGTTGGAATAGCTTTTTAAAAAGACTCCTACCCCCACTGGTTTTTTTATGCTTGCACACACACTTGTTACACCCTTGCTGTGCAGCTGAGAACAGATTATTGAATAAAAGGCCATCCCCATGTTGAGGGAGCAGTGAAAGGCTCATGGATGCTTTCAACACTTAGCAGAAAGTATATTCTCTTAAAAAACATCCAGCAAAGATTTCGTCTCAAAACTCATGTTGTTGTTCACATCACTTAAAAGTCTCTAACCCCAGGGAAAATTGGAGGAAATTTGGGGAAAAACTGTAGAGTTTGGGGATGGAGAAGGAGGACACTCTGGGAAATTGAGAAAGGGAAGGGCTTTTTTTGTGGTAAAGGGTCCTTTTGCTCATTCCCCCAGAGAGTATTGGAGGATTGTGGCAAGGAAATGCCACCACAGGCCTGAACGGACACATCTCTTTTTGACTGCATGGGACTGATTTCCTTCCAGGGATGGGTCATTCACAGCTTACCCAGGGAAGCTGTGCCTTCCCTGGAAGTGTCCCAGGCCAAGCTGGATGGGCTCTGAGCAGCCTGGGACAGTGGAAGGTGTCCCTTAAAGGTCCCTTCCAACATAAACTATTCTATGATTCTATGATTTGAAACAAGCTGCATTTCAATTCTTCATATGGGACAGAGATCACCTCTGTTCTGTTTTTAAAATTATATATATGAGGATATACATTACTGTATAATAATCTGTAATAATCGCTCTGCATGATATTGAACCTATTTTCCTGTCTTTCTGTATTTTATAGATGCCATCAGCATAAATCCTAAGGACACCCGTTGGGTTGGTGCCTGGTGGCTTGGACTGCTTATCTGTGGAGCTGTCAACTTCATTGCCTCATTGCCTTTCTGGTTTTTGCCCTATTCCTTACCAAAGGAAGGAGACAATGAAAACTTGAAGATTAGTCACTTGTCTGTTCAAGGAGATCAGTGTAAAACAGACCCTCCAGTGCAACCACAGTTAAAGTTCTCAGAAGCAGTAAAAGGTGAAAGATTATTGCCCAAATGTTTGCATATGAATTCTGTCTCATGGATTCGCTGTGAGCTGAGCATGGCCTAACACAACCTTCAGCAAAATGCACATTTCTGCAGTGCAAGTTGTCAACAAAAATGTCTTTATTTTGTCTTATTATAATATACATGCTATATTATAATATACATACAAATATTGCAATATACAGTCCTCTCCTGATGTCAGACAGCTGGGAAAAACTTGTGCTGTTTCTCTGAGCACCAGAGCTCCTCAGTTCATAGTTGTGGGATTGTATTACAGCTGCAACACTATGATTATGAAGAGAGAGTGGGGAAAACATCCATCCCTCATTAATGACCAATCCATAGCAAGCAGGCTTGTGTTTCACTGTGGCAAATATAAACATGGAGCTCATTCTGACCCCATTAGATGTTGGAGGGACTCCACTGGATTTGTAGCCCCTGTGGATGAGCTCAGGGATGCTGAATTCATCTCACGTAGGCAATACCATGTCCAAGCAGCCATTGCTTTTATTTTTATATTTTTATTATTAGACCCAAAGTTTTGTTTGTATATATGTGCACACCTACAGCAGATGTGTTTTGAACTCCCACTTTCCAGGCAGCTGTGCCAAGAGCCAGGCTACAGTCTAAATGCAGGTGTTTGTGTTCACTTTATAGATAGATAAAGTGATAGATTGATGCTTTAATAGATTTTAATGTTCTAACCCAAGGGTCCCAGAAATTATTTCTGCCTTTTTGGGGCCAGGTGCTTCTGTTCTCTAAACATCATCCTCTTGTGGGACTTTTGTGTGGTTGGTGAAGGCTCCTGCTCTAGGAACCCCATTTTACTCTTGGTAGAGGGTGTTAATGCACTGTGCAGACATTGAGAAGGTGTGTTGTGATAGGATAATCCAGGATAATCCAGGATCCCTGATTCCCAGCTCAGCATCCACTGTGCTGCTTGGAGAAAAGGAGACTCAGGGGTGACCTCAGCACTCTCTGTGACCCCTGAAAGGTGCCTGTGCTCAGCTGGGGCTGGGCTCTGTCTCCAGGAACTGACACAACCAGAGCACACAGCCTCGAGCTGCACCAAGGGAGATTTAGGTTAGATATTAGGAAAAAGTTCTTTTCAGAAAGAGTGATCAAGTACTGGAATAGCCTGCCCGGGGAGGTGCTGGAGTCACCATCCCTGGGTGTGTTTAAACAAAGCCTGGATGTGGCACTGGGTGCCAGGGTTTAGCTGAGGAGTTGGGGCTGGGTTGGGCTTGATGATCTCAAAGGTCTCTTCCAACCCAGGGATTCTGTGATTCTGTGTGATTCTGTGCCTGGCCCTGCTCCTCCTGTCAGGCACGTGAGGAGAACTCTCACTTGAGCAAGCATGTGTTGTGATAAGCACAGAATTACAGCCTGCAATTAAATCAAATTAATTTTACTATCTAAAGGATGCCAAAGCAACTCTCTCTGTGTTTAGCAGGGTGTACAGCATGTACCTCTCCATTGCAGATTTCCTGCCAGCACTCAGGAAGCTGTTTGGAAATCCAATTTTTGTGGTGTTCATCTTCCTGACTATTCTGCAGTACAATTCCCTTGTTGGGATCATAACCTATGAGACAAAGTTTATGGAGCAGCAATTTAATGTATCCGTGGCAAAAGCCATCTTCCTAATTGGTAGGTACCTGACTTCTTTTCAAATTCCAGTGTCAAAAAGGAAGCTTTTGTTTGTTATTTTGCCTTCTGTTTCAGAAGGAGCTTATGTGAACTTTTTCTGGTTAAAAAAGAAAGCATGTAGTGGTTTCCTAATTTTCTTACTGTATTTTGAAACTGGATGTTAATTTTAGTGTTAATTTTCCTAGTGCTCCTAATTCAGTGAGCTAGAGGATTACTAAAACTGGGTGGAAGTTTTTTTCATAGTGAGATTTGGGTTGTGTTTGTTTTCCTGAGTAAAAATCACACATAAAACATCAGCTGCAACTAAGTAAAAACCACACAGAAAAAGATTTTAAACTGTTTAATGAAATATGTGTTTTTTTTCTTTTCAAAGTAACATATTGGTATAAATGTTCTTTCATTTTGATTACAAATCCAAATTTTATAAGCAATAAGAAATCAAAATATAAAAGCTTGAGTCACTTTATTAATTTCAAAGCTGTTTCTCTATTTACCAGTTCCTTCAAAAATAAGTACTTTGCAGTGTTCTACAAAAAAAGAATGCTGAAATTATATTAATCTTACAGTGATTGATATGGTTTTATAATCTGGAAGGAAATCCAGGCTATGTGAGGTCATTGCAGAACTGATATTGCATTACTCTAACCTGAAGACACAGTGCCTTAGTCAGCTACAGATGTGGGAAGAACTTTCTTTTTCCTATCTTTTTTTTCTGAGAAGATTTTACAGAAATGACCAAGAAAACCAAGCAACCATAAAACCAGAGAGAGGCAAACCCCTCCCAATAACACCTTGTCAAACCTCTCTGTTCAGCAAGGATATGTAAGGGCTGGTGTTTGTGAAATACTGAACAGATTAAATCGAAATGCAACTCGTCTCATTATTCACTCTCAGATCAAAATGGAACCCAGTGCAGAACCAGATGCAACTTCCTTTTATGCTCCATTTTGGAGACTCTTCTGTAGCTTTCATAAAGTTCTATGTTTTATTTTATATGAAGTACATATGAGCTGAGGCATTATCATTTACTCCAGTTTCTAACAGGCACCTGTATAGGTTTTATTATATCTGCATACAAGCAACAGTATTGTAAAAATTCAGGGAATATTGAAGAATTGAGCTTTCTAAAGTAAAGAAATTAAATTTCTAAATCATAATATGATTTGAGAAAGAAAATGGGGATGTGAAATGACTAGAAGGTAATATAAATCTTAGAACCTCAAAGAATCAGCCCCAAAATAGGTATCTGATATTTTGAAAATACTGTAATTTATAGAAATTTTAGAAAATTATTCTAAATAAATTTTAGAAATTTATTCTAAAAGAGTCAATGCAAGTGAGAGCAGTTAATGTTTTCCTTACTGTCTATTTGCAGGTGTGATACTTTTACCCATCACAATCCTGGGGATGTTCCTAGGAGGCTTCCTGATCAAGAAATTCAAGCTTCACATCACTGAAATGGCCAAGTTGGCATGCATCACCTTTGTGCTGGCATATTTGCTAAACCTGCTGTACTTCAGCTGCAGCTGTGAGGTGCTCCAGGTGGCCGGGCTGACAGTGCCCTACTCTGGGTTTGTGTCCCCTCACTTTGGGGTGCTTCACTCATGTTTCACTGCTGCTCCTTTGGGGGTGATGCTCACAAAAATATCCCAGGTTTTGGGACAGAATTGTCAGGCTGAAGTCACACCTAAAGCTGGGGATGGGGAAAGCATACCAATTTTATTTTCTGAATTTGTTTAAAGTGGACATTTCTTTTTTCTAAATTCTCTATTTCTTTTTCCCAAATTCTCTATTTCTTTTTCCCAAATTCTCTGTTTCTGACAGTATACCTACATATTCTGGCAAATCGCTAAAAAAGATGACATTTATTACAGGCAAATTAAATTTCTATATTCTCTTTCAAAGCTTCAATTTAGAGAACCTTTTCCAGACTCCAGCAGCCTGCCACAATTGCCTACTGTATAAATTTAGCTCGGTCTGGTCTATATTTCAAGGGATTTTAAAGGATTAAATGGAATCCAGCAGGACTTGCTGCATTTTCAGTTCAAACTCAGCCCTGTGTTTGTTGAAACCGAGCCTATGCTCAGGGAAATATCTAAGTTATCTTGGTGAACCTGACCTCCAGTTCAACTCTGAGCTTAGTTTTTGCCATGAAAATATTTCAGAGGTTTGTGCAGTGGAGATAACCCTGGCTGAGTTCAACATCTGACACCACAGAGTAAATTAAAAATAAGCATAAACAGCAAGAAAGCATCTATTGAAAGAGCATTTTCAGTTTCTCCAGGATAACTGAGTCTGGAGAATTTGGCACATATTAGGGTTGTTTCTGGTTAAGTGACTCATTTAGTATCTTACCTATTTAACAATTTATATTTTGAAGACAAGCAACAGCCTAATGAGGGCTAAACCCCTCAGTTATCTTCCCTTCTAAGAGACTTAGGGGAAATGTAGCCCACATCATGTGTGCTTTTGGCTGGGGGAGGGAAGAAAGAGGAAGAAAAGGCAAGATTTGAACATTTTTACCTTACATTTTGGTTGACCTCACAGCAAGGATGGTTTGAAGATGGTGGGCTCCTAACACTTTCTGGAAGCTGAGCACTGCTAATATGTGCTCCAAGTGTCCTGATACAGTGACTTGGATCCAGTGGGAAAAAAAAAGTCAAAAGCNAAATGCCACTAAATAACATATAAAATTTAGTGGGTTTTTTTAGTGGCATTATAAAATGCCACTAAATAACTCTTTAATTTATTTCTGTTGTCCTCCAGGATGAAGCACCTTTCCTCCAGCAAGCACATCTACATGGCCAGCTGCAATGCTGAGTGCAGCTGCAAGCTGGACCAGTGGGACCCTGTCTGTGGGGATAATGGCATCACATACATGACAGCCTGCTTTGCAGGGTGTAAATCATCATCTGGGACAGGAAGGAACATGGTAAATATCCAGGTGGATAGCAGGCTGTGCAATAGGACAAGGAGCAATGGTTTTAAGTTAAAAGAGGGCAGCTTTAGACTAGGCATAGGGAAGACATTTTTATCAGCAGCAAAGCCATTTCCAGGACTTCAAATAATCCTACCTGAGCAAGACTGTTAAAAACACTATGTTTGCAGAAGAGTGTGCAAATGCTTATATCTTCTGGGAGAAGCAGAATTGTCTTCATTGACAATACTGAAAAAGACAAGCAGCACTGTCAGGCTTGTGTTTAAACATCCCATCAATATTGCCTGGCTTCACTTCAGGAAAATTGGCCTTCAAACCCATGTCTTCTGCTAACTCCAAAGCCCACTATCAATCCAGCACCAAATGCTGCTTGAGCATGTAATGTTATATATGCATGA
>VXAX01003537.1:96063-107642 GCA_013399835.1 Leptocoma aspasia
TGGATCCAGTGGGAAAAAAAAAGTCAAAAGCTGTTTTGTTTTTATGTATGTTTTTTAAACTTTTACATCGCTACCTCTATCATCTGGATATGGTAGGATATCCTACTGCTGAGGAAAAGTATGGTTTTTCCTTGGGCCATCTCTGTGATAAGAGATTCTAGGTATGATTTTCTTTTTCTTTTTCTTGGGGTGAGCTTTCAAATGCAAAATTAATACCACATATTCCCACCCAGCCTTTTAATTTCCATGCCTTTTCAGTGACAATCCACAGAAATGTTAATGCTTGATGAAAAATCACCTTAGTGTCCATATGACAACTTCACAGTGCATTGGGTGCACTGTCCATTTTGATTGCTTCACTTTCTCCATGTTTTTCTGCCTACTCCCTAATATTTTTTTTTTTTACTAAAAAAATAAAGTTTTATGTTTTATTTTATATGACACATGTATATAAAATGCCTATAAAATAATAGGCATATATTATAAATATATATAAATTTATAATATATAAATATAAAATGCCACTAAATAACATATAAAATTTAGTGGGTTTTTTTAGTGGCATTATAAAATGCCACTAAATAACTCTTTAATTTATTTCTGTTGTCCTCCAGGATGAAGCACCTTTCCTCCAGCAAGCACATCTACATGGCCAGCTGCAATGCTGAGTGCAGCTGCAAGCTGGACCAGTGGGACCCTGTCTGTGGGGATAATGGCATCACATACATGACAGCCTGCTTTGCAGGGTGTAAATCATCATCTGGGACAGGAAGGAACATGGTAAATATCCAGGTGGATAGCAGGCTGTGCAATAGGACAAGGAGCAATGGTTTTAAGTTAAAAGAGGGCAGCTTTAGACTAGGCATAGGGAAGACATTTTTATCAGCAGCAAAGCCATTTCCAGGACTTCAAATAATCCTACCTGAGCAAGACTGTTAAAAACACTATGTTTGCAGAAGAGTGTGCAAATGCTTATATCTTCTGGGAGAAGCAGAATTGTCTTCATTGACAATACTGAAAAAGACAAGCAGCACTGTCAGGCTTGTGTTTAAACATCCCATCAATATTGCCTGGCTTCACTTCAGGAAAATTGGCCTTCAAACCCATGTCTTCTGCTAACTCCAAAGCCCACTATCAATCCAGCACCAAATGCTGCTTGAGCATGTAATGTTATATATGCATGATAGAATATTTGGTCCACACCTCTTTTTTCTTCTTGTTACACATCTTCTTCATGGGGTACCTGAGCAGAATGGCTGTATAGCAGTTCACATCTGATTTCGTTAGCTTCAACCCATTTCAAACACACACAGAGAACCTTCTGTTCTAGCAGTGGCATGGCTGAAACTAGAATTCCAGTTGCTTTGTGTCTCTGGAGCAGCTCAGAGAGGCTGGAGCATATCAATGACCTGGCCATCAGTCTGCAGAGATGATTACAGAAGTTTTTTCAGCATCAACAGCAGCCTGGCTGGTATGGGGAGTGAAAAATCTAGCTGCTGAAAAGGTTGTTTATTGATGCTGAATTCTGAATAAATAAATTCTTCTTCTCATCTTCTCCTTTCAGGTGTTTCACAATTGCAGCTGTGTGGAAGGACAAGGGCTCGGGCTTGGCAATTCCTCTGCAGTTTTGGGACAATGCCAAAGAGAAAGCTGTACCAAAGCCTTTCCCTATTTTTTAGCATTACAGACTGCATGTGCATTTATTTTAGCCTTAGGAGGCACTCCTACATACATGATTATGTTTAGGTGAAATACTTTACCTTACCTTGACCATAAAGCTTGGGGAAAGAGAAACAGAAAATGATATCTACTATTTCATTCCTGCTGTGAGGAATGGCATGTGGATCAAATTGTGCCCCTGAGGATTTGCCTGTACTCTGAAATCCAGCTCTTTTCAGAGGCAGAGCAAAATATCTGTCCAGAAATTTAATTCTAGGTTGATGCTGAGTAGATACTTTGGTGATGAAAGGGGGGGCATTATGCTGATCCTGAATGCTGGGTTTCATTTCCAGTGACAGGGATGTTTTCACCAGAGCCTTGCACTTGAAATAAGATGCAGTGCTAAGCCATAGCCAATGCTGTTCACATTGTTCAGAGAAAAACAGGTACCTTTGTTAAGCCTTGTGGCCTCACAGTATCTTCTGTGTTGGGAGAAGTCTGATACTCCCATTTTTCTGGTCAGCTGATGGGAGCAGAATTATAGCAAGGATTTTTTTTTTTTTTTTAATATTTTCATTCCTTCAGTTGGAAAGCAGCCCCACTATTTTACACTCAGAAGAAAAGACAATGTTCTGTGCCTGTCACGTGGATAAAGTGTCTTTATCCTCCTGCTCAGGGGTGAATCACAATGGTCAGTGCATGTCACTAAATTACCTGGCTAAGCTGCTGATTTCCTGCAGTGCAGAGCACACCTGGGTTATGGACAAGGCTCACCTTGCTGGCCAGTTTTCAGAACCCTAAGATGTGTGATGAGAAGCCCTTGATGTTGATGCTGAAGGGCCAATGCATAAACCCCAGTGCAGGGAGCAGGCTGGGCACAGCCAGGCTCCCTCCTGCCCCTGTGCCAGCTCAGTGCTCCCCTCTGGATTTTGTCAATCCTTCCAGCTCACCTGCTGGACACAGGCTGCTTTCCACTGGTAGGAGTGAGGTGCTTTTACAGCCAGGTCCCCCACATTTGCTGTCTCTCTGGGAATGCTGGAGGCAGAGGTGGTTTAGCCAGCACAGCCTTGCTCCCTCTGCTCATCACTGCACAGTGCAGCCCCTCATAAAGCCAGGCATCTGCTTGAGCTTGACTTATGGGCATGAATGGTTTTGTTTTGGGGGGTTCACTTTCATGTCCCTGTGCATCATCTCCCAAAAGTATTTCCAACCCGTTTTCCTTTGGTTCAAGGAGAGTTTCTGTAGATCCTTCCATTTATTTCAGTGAGTGCTGTTGTGTGGAAGGAGACTGCACCTGAGCTTTAGCTTTGGTGGATGTTTCCAGTCAGGGTTCCAGTGGGCTGTGCTGGGTGAGCCACAGCAGTGGGGCACCTAAAGATGTTCTCAGCATGACTGTAGCTGCATTACCCTGCTCCTCAACACAATGGTTTTTGTATTTTTTTCCTTTCCAGATCTGTTTCCCCAGACCTGAAATCCTTTGCTGTTGGCATAGAAACTTTGGGTGGTAGAGTACTAGGTAAGACTTAATTTCTCTGTGGTTTTCAAGTGGGTGGTCAGAGAAGCCAAAGAGGTAGACCAAAGTTAGCCCTTGCAATGCCCTTGCTCCAGAGAAGAACAAAAGAAAGTTTCCAAAATTTTTCTTTGTAAGCAGACTATACATTTCAAAATGTTTGGAGGAGCTTGCTACGTATTTCCTGGTATGTATTTAGGTATTATGATTATGTCTTCAGATGTTTTATCTCTACTGAAAATAAATGACGCAAAGGAAGGAAATTTCATTTTACTGTTGAGTTTCTTTTTTTTTTATTGTGGACACAACTACCTGAGCTTGATCAGTCTGCATGTCCCTAACACCCATCCTCCCTTTTGCTGACCATTATTCACTTAAAGCTCCCATGTACTTTGCCTGTTATTTTGTTTCTTGAGTTTGTCTGCAATAAACAATCATTTAAGTATTCAGACACATAGTCTGCCCTGCCTCAAGCAAACCTTGCCTCATCTTCCCTCGTTTGCTGATTTGGAAATCTCTGCCTTGCAGACAAGCCCAAGCAGTCATTTGGATCTCTTTTCCAAATTCCATATTTTAGCTGAACACTGCAGAGAATCAATCTTCTACTTTTATAAGGCAGTTAACTTCAGAAAATCGCACACTCTCCCTCAAACAGCTTACTGATGATATTAAAACATTATTGTCTGTCTAAAAGAAATTCTTTCAGCACTACATAAATAGTACACTTATTACCCAGTTTGTGTGGAGCAAGTGCTTAATTTCATCCCTTTGCACTGCACTAATCGCCTTTTAATGGCAAACTGTTGTGTAAGACCTGAACAGATACATCGATATACATAAATATTAATATGTCATGGCATGTAATTCCACACCAGGGACTGCAAAAGAAATGTTGGTTATGTTATTTCTCTAAACAACAGAAGTTAATCTTCTAATAAAAATACCATTTAAAGAGAATTGCTAACATTTCCCTTGCTGGATATTATTAAGCTATAATTGTCCATCGTTTCAACTCCCTTTAAGTACTTGCATAAATATTTTCACAAATCTTGTCATCTCAAAGCTGAAACTGGATGTTCAGTCCCATTATGCAGGCATAATTCAAAAACCTGGAGATTCACTCCCTGATTTCTCTACATGACATTAACTGATGAGATCTCCATGTCTGAGGTCATGTAATGAGAATTTTCTTTGCAGGAGGACTCCCAGCCCCTATTTATTTTGGTGCCTTGATAGATGAGACCTGCCTGAAATGGGGGACAAAAAGCTGTGGGGGATCTGGATCCTGCCGAGTGTACGACACAAAAGAATTCAGGTAATCCTCATTAGGGTTTGGGAAGACCAAGGTGGACTTTCTTCATGTCAGCTGTCTGTACCCTGATTGGGGTCTAACAGCACCACAGCTCCTTACTTTGACTAGACCTTAATAGGTAAATATTGCTGTGGTTTGTTTATTAACAAAGGACTCTTGACAATAATCTTAGAAGGTTAAATATGATTTATTAAAATGACTCTATAGTTCAGAGAATTTGGGCTATTATCTGTTTAGCAAGGAGCATCTGAAGCTCCTGTTTCAGCTTTCTTTAAGGAATGTCAGAATGCCTACAATATCAGAGAGAAAAGTCTTTCACCTTATAGGTTGAAAGAGAAACTCATATCTCTCAATATCAGGAGACAGATAGAGAAATCTAAAATGTCTTTGAAACACAAACTAGAGATTTTGTTTACAGAAACTTATACAGAGTAAAAGGACAGTAAAAATAATAAGAAAAATTTTCTACAAACTTACATACAAAAAACCTTATAATATGTTCTTACAACAGGTACATAAGCCAAATAATTTTTATTCAGTCTGACATCTAAAATTGCAGGGTACTGCTTTAAGTCATGAGAATTAGTTCTTTGTTGTAGCCTGCACTGAATAATAAAATAAGTGAACTGGGTAACTCTGTGGCACTTTGGCTTTGTGGGATGCTGAAAAACTGTGGAGTATGTGTAGCTCTGCAGATTGTCTCCCTCATCCCTCACTTATTTGCTTCCTATTGTATAAGAAATGTCACAAAATCCACTTGGAGGGAGGACACAAATGACTGGAGAGCTGTGGCCAGGAGCACTGCGTGTGCCAGTGAGGAGCTGGGGAAGGACGGGGACAATGGGCAAAAAGCCCCAGCTGGAGCAGCTCCTCTTTTGTCAGCCCTAAAATAGGGATGGCAGCACACTCCAGAAATTTCTGCTGTAAGTCTAAGACCTGACTGGAGCCTGTCTGGAACTAAATATCATGAGGTCATTTGCTTTCTGCCTGTTATTTCTTATTTTCAAATGTGAAGCAATACCTGGCTGAGAATAGATGGTTTTGTCAAACTGCTCTTTATATCCTACTTTGTTCCATACAGAAATTGAAAGTTTTATTAATAGAAATGTGTCTTGTCCCTCTTTTCCCCCTAGGAATGTCTATCTTGGCCTCATTGCAGGGCTACGGGCAGGATGCTGTCTCTTGTACATAGTGCTCTCTGTTTTAATTATGAAACGCTTCAAACCAGATGGCAAGGACATGACAGATGTTAAAAATGCAGAAAGATCAACCAGCAAAGAACCGGATACTGCCAACAAAAGAGAAATTCTTCCTGGTTCCAGAACCTCAGAGGAGAGCGAGGAAACCTACATGTGAAAAAGAAACAAGGTCTTTTGTAACTTTGCCTGTGCTTCAGTTTTTCTGAGCACAAAAGGAGTCTAATGACAGACTTCAACAACTAGTTTACATTTTGGGAGTTCAGAAAGTATCTTTGAACATTGGCTTTTTTATTTGCTTCACCCTATCTTCTTCCTTCTCTCATCTGAAACAACAATATGGGGAAAAGCTCTTCAAAATTTTGGGGAACTCTCCCATCCTCTTGCTCTCAGTCCCTTTCTAGACCAACAGTAGGACAAGCCAAAATTTTGCAAGTGTCATAAATTTGATTATGATTGAAAAATTAGGAAGAATAAATCCACAATAAGCCGCTTTGACATTTTTTCACTGAGTTTATTTCAAGTCCTCTTGCCCTGTGTTTAGTCCTACAGCTCTACATGGCCAATCAAGTTTCACTTGGGTTTCTCTGGTGGCCTTTGCTGTGGGGTTCATGACCAGAGCTCGTTGTTCCAGGCTTGGTCCCATGTGCCATGGCCAGGGGACACCCCTGGGGCTGTCAGAGAGCACCCTCAGAACCCAAACTGCACTGCAGCTCTGGGGTTTGGCTTCAGAGTGTTAAACAAAGTGGAAAGCAAGTGGAGAAAGTGGTGTATTAATTTTTGCAGCACACTTCAGTAATGGGTTTGAGAAAGATTACTCTGAACTGATGCAATAAAGTGATAGGTGTTTAAGTTTATTTGATTGGTTTCTTTTTGGTGTTTGTGTGGATGGAAGGGAGGGCTTTTTTATCCTAAGCACCACTGTATTTGTACCACATTTTTATAAATTTCCTTCCTTGTTTAAGGAAGCTTCAGTAAGCCTTGAAATACAGTACTGAATACTTGAAAATTCACAGCTTTGCACAGGCAGCCTTGTCCAGAGAGAAGTTTTATTAAAGGAAGTTCCCAACAGTTATTTAAAGGGGAAAGAAATATCTAAAAATATTATTGGTGTGATTTTTTTTGACAGCCCTCAGGAAGCACCTTTGCAATAGGACCAAACCTACTTAGTAAGATCCCTGTAGATTTTGTCTCCATCACCACAGGCATTTTGCATTATTTTCTGGAGGGTATCACTTCTCCCTGCAGTGCTGTGTAGAAACTAAAACTAAGAAACAAAATTTCTTTCCTAATTTTAAACTTCCGTAGGATATGGAATAGTGATAATAGACATAAAGAAAATCTGCCACACTTTATCTGAGAAAGTAGCAGATCAGAGGGCTAAAGAGAAGGATTCTCCATATAAAATGATTTTCTGCTCTTTCTTCTACCCTCTGCCCCATGGAAGTGCAAGAAGAGGGATGGGAAAAGGGTTGGGGTGATACTTACTGGAAGGAAGTTCCTCACATCCTGGCCTTTGGGGATGGACTTGTTTGCATTTTATTGCTTAAAGACAATGACCAGCACATTTAGACATTGTTTTTTACATTCACAGCTCTGATTATAAACTGCCAGCAGATCTGGGTGAGATGTGTCTGTTATAAGAGATGAAATGAAAGGCACTCTGGTACAGAAGGTATCAGTAGTGCACCTAGGTCTGGTAATTACTAAAGAAAAATCCAAGTTCCAGAAACCTCGGGAGCTGTACACAGAGAAAATCATGGTGTGTCATTCTCCTTCTGTAAGCAGTATTTTAACACTGACTAAATGCCTTGGTAGCTCTGGAAACATTCCTGATCTGTGCCAGACACAGTCAGTCAGGTGACTCATACTAACATCATTTCCCTTTTGCTTCTCTTGTTTGGGTATTTATTTCTGTACACTCCTTTTTTTTTTTTTTTTTTTTAATATTATAGGGTTTATTTTGACGGTAGCATCTTGCTTTTCCCAGGAGGTAATGTTTTATCAAAGGTGTGTTGATAATTGATGTCAGACTGGAAATGAGATTCTGGTCAGATCTGATGATTCATGCCCAGATATTTACCCCAGATGAAACTTAGTAAAGTGAGGTTTTTTCAAACAAATAAGAATTAACATCATTCTTCACAACAGTCCTGAATCAATAATAGAACAAGCCCTGCCACAGGTAGCATTAAATGAGCCCCTCACTCAGTATTCTGACAGCTCCAAGGCTGTCTCACTTCCCTGTGTTTCCAGCATTTTTGAGTGCAAATCTAGCACTCTCCTGTGAGCACAAGGCAGAAGTTTCTTCAAGGGAACAGCTCATAGTTCAACAGCCAACCAGTACAGAACATGCAATAAATTAAATATGCAGTTAACATGCGATAAATACAACTACTACAGAACATGCAATAAATTAAATAGGTGGTCAACCAAGTGGCATTTTTCCAAAAGCTTTTTATCTTGTCAGAGCAGAGGAGAAGTAAAGACATAATTCTAATTCCTCTTGCTCCCAAGGCAAGGCTTCACCAGCCTGAGGGGCAGAGGGGGCCCTGGGGCTCTGGTTTGACTGCAGAATTTATTACTGACTCCAGGATCAAAACTGGGGTCTTTGTCCTGTGTGAGAGCTGTGACCTGGCTCAGCCCCATCACTGGGAAAGTCCTTCAGGAAAGAAGGAAAACCTGTTGTCTGCCAAGTTCATGAGAGAAATTGCTAACCAAGAAAGCCATTTTGGAGGCAAATTTCCAACTCTACCAAGCCAGGTGTGCTTTGAAATACAGACTACAAACCATGGAGTTTAGGGATCATTATAGAGAGCTTGATGGGCCATAAATCCTGATAAGTCCACTAAAATCAATGGGCAAATAAAAAGGACAGTGAGTTTTCATCAGACTGTGGGAGATTTAAGGGCATGAGCCTTGTGTTTACCCAGCTCTTCTTTGAGGATATCCAAAAGCTCTTTAATGGCATTTTCAAAGTGCTTCTCTCAGAATAACTACACAAGAGAGAAGACAGCTCAGTTATCTGGCATTTCTCTGCTTTTAGATATACAACTGAGCAGACATAATGACCTATGACTACCTGTTTTTATGATGTTTTCTAGTTGTTTATCAAAGAAATAGAAAAAAACCCAGCATCCCTAAACTCACAGCTCTCTGTATGCATTAGGATCATGTACCCTACAAAAACCAAGCCCTCCTATGGCTTTTGTGTCCCCATTATCAACAAATCCTGTCTATCCTGGCACAAAAATAAGTTGGGAATAAAGTACTAGTTGTTGCAGAATAAACAGAAAATACCTCAGGCTGTCAACTTAAATTTAAAGTATTCGAAATGTTTTTATAACATAGGAGAGAGGTGACATTAGTCTACCAGTTTTCACTGTGGAGCATATTGTCATTTTTGGTCTTCCTCAGGTTTGAAATATGGTCAAAGTTTTTCCAGCTGAAACTCTTCATATAGATCTGAATAATATGTTTGGGGTTTTTTTCCTCCAGTGTTACTTTCTCTTTAATTAATGTATTTATTCTAAACTTCATAAACATAACTAAATCACAGTTCAAGTTGAGATTGTTTTCCAATGGGGCTAAGTGCTGGTTTTTTTTAGTGAGGTGTTCTAAACATGCTGTAATGTGATTACCACTTCTAGTGAAAAACTAAGTAAATCTTGAGTGATTAAGAAAATCAGAAAGCAACAGGTCATCAGATTTCTGTAGATCAGTTTAATGAACTTTAATGATGGAATCCTTGAGATTTGGTCAGAAAAAAAATTGCGTTTTCCAGGAAAGAAACCCTGGGAAATATTATTAAAATTCTTATAACAGATCTGCATCTTAAACCAGAGGCATTGTGAGCCAGTAACTGTCAAACCTAAATAATTCATCTCCTCAGCTGTGTTGCACTATAAGGCATTTATATAAAATGCAGCATTTTCTACTCTAAAGTCACCAGGTAGGAAATCATAAGAAGAGTTTCATGTTTCTCAGTGTATCTCCATATTGCTGCATAAATGAATGCGTGCTCTTGTTATCTGCAAAAGCCATAAATGACTTAATCTCATTTCAATGCATATTTATTTTAATATCATCTTATCAATGGAACACCGATGTTACATATTATTATCTCTAAAATTAGGATTACACTAGGTCACATAATCACAGATGTTGTGCTGAGTCCTGGCTTAACTGACAAGATCAATGAAACCTGAAATATTACTCCCATACTAATAACAGGTTATAGCAATAATGATAATAATAATGACAATATTATGATCTGAAATATCTCAGAGGTCCTGCCAGGTTTTCTGCATTGATTGCTTCAACATTTTTTTAAAGCTGCAGGTACATGGGTCAGAAAACCTTCTCCTAAACATAACAGATAGATAGATTTCTATCTAGAATTTTATTCTTTACAAGGTATGAATCACACAAGATTACAACAGCCAAATATAATATTGTATCAGTTGGAGAATGGCTCATCAGGATACCTGATTTGCAGAGTGGAACACGTCAGCACATGAATAAAATTGCAAATGAAGAGAAGAATTTGCTTTAGGAGACTGTGAAAAAGTTCCCCACCAATGCTTATAAGTATGGATCTGCATCTTAAAAAGATGATGATGAGTTTAGAGGAAGAATTTCATTTTTGGGTGTCCTATTTTAGGTAATTTGGATAACAATTTTGAGTTTAAAATCATTAGTACTCAGAAGTCTGAAAAAATCAAAGTCTGAAAAAGTCAAAGATATGATCACAGCTGAGTGAGCTGTGTCTTGTTTTTTTTCTCTCTGGCTCCTCACACCGGGGCACCACTTGTTGGGTTATTTTGGGGGACCTGGCAAGGCTGGGACCCTGCCACCTGGGCTCTTGGAGGAGGTTCCCTCCTGAGTTCTTTGCCAGGGATGAAGAACGAGCAGGACTCTCTGTTTCTTGCTCTTCAGGCTGTTGTTTATTTTTCTCTTAAGCTCAGGACGCCGTCTGCACACCAGACTGAGCGTACGAGAAACAAGGCACAAAATGGAGCAAAATGGAGCAAAATGGAGCAAACACCCAAACCCAAGGATTTTTAAAGCTAATCAGTCCAATTACCTTCTAACACGTATCTTGTTTTTACTTTTCTACCAATAACTTCTACTAATCTACTCATGTAGCACCCATGCCACTGCTTTCTCTAACCAATGACTTTGTGCCACCAGTGCTACAGAAAATGGAGTGGAAGAAGAACAAGAAGGAGAGGAGACAACACCCAAAATCCTCCATCTTGTCCCCTATTCACTCTCATATTAAAATCCTAAAACCCTAAATACTTCACCCTGTGACAGACTCCTACTACTACTACTACTATATAACTACTACCTAGTTCACACCTGGGTGCTCCAACTCCCAAAGCCTTGGCAATTTTTTCCTTGGGACAGAGGTTAAAAGCAGTGTTCCGCTGAGAATCAGGGCTTCCTAAAACTGTCAGAAAAACATTCCCTGTGCCCTGGGTTCCAACAAGCTGAAAGTTCTGAATGCAGCTGGCACCTGTGCAGGTGCTGAAAAAGGCACCTGCTGCAGATCCTGGGCAGGTGATGGGACAGAAAGCCAAAATCCTGTGCTGGAAGCTGAAAGGCAAAGGCATGTTCATAACTACTGTCATTTAAAGCTAAATGAATCAAAGCTAAACTTCCAGCAGCACAACTGTTGTCTGCAGGCAAAAATTACTCTTTGGTCAAGAAATGAGAGGGTGGGAACTTCAGATAAAATAATGTTTCCAAAATACTTATGAGCTATATATAATATAATTTTTTGGACACGCAAAGCTCACCCAGAATGAGGGAACATCTCAATAACTGTTATTAAATAATATCCTGATTTTTGAGGCTGTATCTCTTTAGAGTAAGAAATATATCCTGAAATATATCC
>VXAX01003537.1:107669-170994 GCA_013399835.1 Leptocoma aspasia
TTTCTGTTATTTTAACTGCATTTCTTGACTGAAGAATAAGATTGTGACAGAGTAAGGAAGTGAATGCAAACATCCCAAATTCCAAGGTAATCTGTTCAACTTCAGTGTGTTAAAAAACGTCTGCCTTGAGGGTAACAGATCCTCCAAGCAAAGTTTTGGAAAATAAAGAACACT
This sequence comes from Leptocoma aspasia, assembly GCA_013399835.1. NCBI lineage: Eukaryota > Metazoa > Chordata > Aves > Passeriformes > Nectariniidae > Leptocoma > Leptocoma aspasia. The sequence goes on from VXAX01003537.1 coordinate 107,844, forward strand.
TCTCATGTCAGATCATTCAAATGTTTATGTGTAAGATATAATTGTTATTTCCAGCTCAGTTTTTCTCTCTTCTCTGACTCCACAGTGCTGATGGAGACTGACCCAAGAGCTGAAGATAAAAATGGAAAGTTTGGTGGAAATACCACGATTTCCACTTTTTTTTTTCTGTATATTTCAAAAGACATCTCCTGAGAGAAAAACTGAGGAGCAGAAAGGAACAAAAACAGTCCATGCTGATCACTGAGCTGTCACTGCAGAGGGTAAGTTGCAGCACCTTAGAAAGAAGGGATTACAAGTAGGGGAGTAATTCCTTAGCAGGATTTTCTCTTTCAGGCTGCACAGTGCAGGAGCTCACTCCAGCACCAACACAAACCATCCCAGCCCTGTCTGCAGCCCCTACCCAGAGGTCCCCATTTTTTAAATCAACTGGGCTGGATTATTTGCAGATTTTCATTGTTAATACCAAGTGTTGGACCAGTTTAGTCTTGTTGCTGTAATCAATTCTGTTCCTTGTATTTCCAGTCCTTTCTCTTAATTCACCTTTCAAAATAACACCTAAGAGCTGGATGTCTTAGAGACAGCCCACGTGTGCTCTCTGCACTGTTTTGATAACTGTTTTCACCATTTCATCTGTTTCAGGAGGTAGAATAATTTAGGCAATACGTTTGACACATTTTTATTTTGATTTTTGGCCCATCCATACTTCCTCAGGCACGTGCTGCCACGTCAGTTTTGCTCTGCAGTTCTACATTTGTTGAAATGTTCAGTCCTCCCAAAACCTTTTAAAGATCAACAGGTGCAGTTTGTTCAATAATTTGCCTGCTGATTCTTTCCATGCCAATACTGACCTTTTTTTTGCAGTTCAAATGGACTGCAGAGTGCACCCCTTCTCCATTAGTGTCATCAATACAGAGATAATATTAATAATAACTGACCCAAAGACAGGCCTTCCACACCTACTAATGCTTGGATGACCTTAAGAAGCAGCTGTTAAGTTTCCTACATCCCTGGACGATTTGTCAAGCAGGGCTGGAATAAGGGCATTTGTGAGGCCTGGATGGCAAAAGCATTTCTTGCTCTCCATAATGCTTCTTTTTAACCAGCTCAATGCATTCCTGAAGTCAAGGAAAACAACAAAACAACTTTAAATGCTGTGTATTAAAATGAGGATTAAAAAAAGACTAGTGGGCTGAAATTAATGATGATTCAGAAATGAGTCAGCTATTGAATTCTCCTTCAAAAATCTGTTTTCAAGAAGGGAAAAAAAATAGTATGAATAATTGGAAACTAAGGAGCTTTTGCAAGTAAATACTTGCAGCTACTTAGTGTAAGTAAGGAATTCCAGAAAGCATTCACAAGAAGGGGCACCAAGAAAGCTAATCAGTGCTATTACTGCAGGTATCTTTTAAAAATAATTGATAACTGCTAGGATTTCAGGTGAATGCAGCAAACAATTTGACATTTTGAGAGATCTGACTGCATGTAAGACACTTATCTGTGAAGTGAGTTGAACACAACATCCATCCCTGCTCAGGCTGTGACCCCAATCCCACAGGGCACTCAGGGTGTCCCTTATGTTTTCATATTTCACACTGCTGCATTAAATTTCTGTTATCTTTTAAATTCCAAGAGTTTTACTAGCAAGGCAAATGCATATATTTGTTTGAAACTAAAGCCGGTTCTGTTGATCTGCTGCACTGGATACAGTGCTTGTCAGATGGGCATTTTGCAAAAAAATCCATTTGATAAATTCTGAAATTTGAAGAAAGGATAGTGATAACATTTAACACTGCTTTAGATGACAACTAACGAGATCACCTCCCAGTTTGGACAAAAAAATTATTCACACTTGATGGATTTGCATCAGTAGAGCCCTAGTCACCAAAACAAAACTGACAGATTTTTTTGTCTTTGTGTCATATGTCCGTGATGTATTTTATTGCCTATAGATTCTACTCCAGAATAAACCTATGGCAACATCCATGGGGTGGTATGCACCACATAAAAAAAGAATGAACCTTTCTCATGTTTTGCAGTGGTTCAGACATAAAGCTCTGCACACAGACTTGGAAAACCACTGTTTTTTTTTTTAATGTGTTCCAGCTTTGACTTGAAGAGTAGATACTCAAAAAAAGGGGAACAACTTAAGCAAAGCATGCTTAGCTAAAAAGTATTTCTGTATTGATTTTAGACATTAGGTACTTCTTAAAAAAGGGAAAGATTCTGCACTGTTATTTTCCTAAGCACTAATAGAAAAGACAAAAATAATTCCCTTGCCTGCTTTAGGCACAGAAAGTAGCAAGATACGAAAAGACTTTTCTTCTTTTTCTATGTTTTTTCTCTTGCCCATTGTGCAAGCACTGAACAATGTAAACTTATTTTGCAGTTTACAGCCTGTCACCTTTGGTATGTTTCTTCTAGGGGTGGTGACTCCACCACTTCTCTGGGCAGTCTGTTCCAAGCATTTCTGTCCAGAAAAAATTCCTGATGGCCAAGCTGAGCCTCCCCTGGCCCAGCTTGAGGCCATTTCCCCTTGTCCTCTTGCTGATTACCTGGGAGAAGAGCCTGACCCCCCTCTGGCTGAACCCTCCTGTCAGGAGAACCACAGCGTTCCCCTGAGCCTCCTTTTCTCCAGGCTAAAGAAGAATAAAGAACTCCTCTAGTTTTGATGGATGAAGAATCTCTACCTTCAGTAAATATCACTTTATTTGGAAAAAAAGTCCCATTCTTCTCCCTTCAGGTGCTGCAATCACTGCTAAGTGACTGTCGTGACAGACAACACGTTCCAGAACAATTCAGCATTTTGCTCAACATATATTGTTTTGCTTGATTTTTTTTTTTAATCTAGTATGTATATTAAACATCCCACGGAGCCTTGACCATCTATTCTAAAGTATCAGCCCTCCTGCTGTGAAATGGTACCCAGGTGCTGCTCCTTTTATTTAAAGCAGTAACAAGTTGTCAAGCTCCAAGTGAGGCGAGCACAGCGAAAGCAAACCACCAGGTGCACAAAATGCAGCTTTGAGTAGAGGAGCTAAAGCACACGAGCCGAGGGAATTCCGAGGCGTGTGGAAACAGGGATGATGGGTGTTTTTCCTGCCCGGAGGTGAATTTCTCCCGGGATAACAAAAAACTGGGTGCGAGCGCCCGAATGGCCGGGACTGCCATGGCAGTGAGGCCGTCACCGGAGCGCCCTCTGCCGGGCACGGCGGGGCATCGCCACGCAGCAAGCGATTCCTTGCGGCTCAGGAGCTCTTAAATAAAATCCAAAAAGGTCTCTTAGAATAAAACCCCACGGCTCGAAGACTTTTAAAGAAACCTCCACTGTCTTTATGAAAACGTGTGTGTAGTTTTAAGCAGGCATAGCTTTTCCAGCTGAGGTAAGACAAAGGGCTTCTTGGAAAAATGCTGCTTTTGCCGATTTTGAGATGAAAACCAGTGAAGTGTTTGGCTTAAATGCTTTGGCTTACTGTGAATTTTGGTTGAATTTGATGGAATCAGAACGCTTGTCCTACCCCTGAGCTTGTCTCTCCATGGATACAGGATCAGGATCACTTGTTGTGGCCCTTTGGCACGTGGATGTTCTGGCAGCATCTTTGATCCTACCAAAAAAACCAGACTGGCCCTGTCAGAACTGCCAAGGAGGATTTCCTCTGTCTGATGAGAATTTGATTCAGTTTGTGTGACTTGTTCTGTTACTGGTAATCAGGTACAAATCAGGCACTTTCATACTTGTTTGTTAGTGTTTATTGTTGTTGTTTGCAGTTTTGTCATTAGTTACACTCTCTGTACAGTGTTATTATTTATTATTCAGCTACTCACAGCATTTTGAGTGGTGTTTCTAAAAGAAGCTGACCTGATTCACATGCCACTGGTCTAAATTTCTTTCTAAATAGAGGATTCATTCTCCCCGTCAGAAGAACCTGGCAAACGTTCTTTGATCTTGCAATTGTCTTCTTTATTCACAGCAGCATCTTCTTGTCCATTCTCTAGAGGCTTTGAGTTCTTATTTTGAAAGTGTTTCTTTATCATTATATAAAAAAATATTCCAACCAAGTAGGAAGGACCTCTTAAAATTGCTCCTAAACCAAGGAAGACATACCTGTGGGACAGAGCACAGAAGATTGGGCCAGGTGCTGAATTTTTTAAAAACACTGAAGAAAATCACTTTAATGGCTTTTAAGCCCTGGTATAGACAAGAAAAAAAAGCTTAGGGGAAGACATTAAAACTCATTATTTGTGAATGATACCAAAAACTGGACATTTTTACTTGCAAAAACTTCTCTTAAAAGAACTGATAATATTCTTTTTGCTTATGAAGATAATTGCAAAGTGAAACTTCCACCATCTTCCTTTTTTTTTTTTTTGGCGGGGGGGAAGATTTTTGGATTGCCTTAAGGCTTTAGACTCTTTAGGGCTGGAAATATATTGAGGTCACCAGAGTGGTCTATTGTACATAAAAATATTGTACATAAAAATAAAGTACATATACTAGAAATATATTGAGGTCACCAGAGTGGTCTATTGTACATAAAAAATAAAAGAAAAACACATCAGAAGTGGACAAGGCTTGAGTGAAAACGAAAAAAAATTTATGGAGCAGTCCCCCAGGAGACTGAGAGTGTTTGGGTTTCACCAACACCTACTCCATACAATATTCTTTCATGGACTTTACTCTCAAAAGTGGACAATGCACAGAGTTAACATTATTGCCAGTGTGAACAAACTGCCTGCAAATAAGGTAAATTTGGGTAGCTTTCCTCTTTATGTAAAGTCCTAAAGTCGGAGGTATTTTTAATTGGCTCTAAGTATATTAAAAATACACAATTCATTCCAGAAATCTCTGTCGTGGATATTAAATTTCTTTTGTACAACATAAAAGCTGACTAAAAACTGAGAGCTTAACATTTGACCTTGAGGTTTTTCAGTTTCAGGAATTCTGGACCCGCCTAAAGCCGAGCCCAGAGTTAATATCTGACCATGATTTTGGATCACACACTACAGTGCAAGAGAACCAAGCATGCCTTTCCACAGAGAGGGTTTTTGTGCCTTAATTTGCTTTACCTGTTTGCATTGGAGTCATAGAGCCTGCAAGCCCCTCGCTTCCCACAGCTGGTGCTGCCCCATTTCAAGCACGTCTTGTCAATCGCTGCACCAAAATAAACTGGGGCTGGAACCCCAGCTGCAAGGACACAAGCAGAAAATGGGACAAGATTTCACAGGAAAGGACATCTTCTTAGGAATCAGCTTTATTTTTATATATCTATCTATATCTATCTANGGGCTCTGCAATGATTTCTCTTACCCAGCATTCTCATAGCAAGTGTGAATAGACCAACTGCGAGAGCTTTGAACTCTGGCTGAACACATCTGGAAAAAAGAGAGATCAGTAAGAAGTGTTGCTCTATTTAGTGCTTAGACATGCCCAGTAAACTGCCATTAAATAACCTGAATTTAATACTCTTGTTGATGGAAAGCCAAAGTTTGGAAGGAGAGTGCTTCCTTCATCTGCTGAAGTGTGTTAAGTGGTAAGAAAAAGGTGAATTAATCTACTGATTTTCATCAAATAGCTCCTGGCAAGCCCATTCCCTATGCATAACTAAGGAATTGAAGTTTTAAAGTCATAATCAGTCTATCCTGACCTTTTGGAAATGAGCTCTCCAACTGCCTTCACTCTTAGGCAGACATTTCCCTCACTTGACGGAATATTTAATGGGAAATATCCTATTGCCCTAAGCCAAAGGAGTTGCAGGTAGCAGGGTTAGTGCAGAGTCTTTCTTTGCTTGAACAGAATTCCTCTGTACAAGGACACATCCTGGACAGCACAAAGCCTCCTTTGTGCCCATCTGTTCCGTGGGGAACTGCACTCCAGGCACCAGAAATGGGCACTGATCTTGAATCCATTGTATCTCCAGCCTCTGCCATCTCCTTGCACATCCAGAAATCCTGGCAAACCCATGGCACTTCCAAAATGCAAGCAGAACAAAGGACATGCTGTGGAAAACCTGATTACAGAACCACAGAATCACAAAATGGTTTGGTTTGAAAGGGATGTTAAAGCTTGTCTTGTTCCCAAACCATGAGCAGGGACACCTTGCGTTATCCCAGGCTGCTCCAAGCCCCATCCAACCTGGCCTTGGACATCTCCAGGGGTGGGGCAGCCACAGCTTCTGTGGGCAGCCTGTGCCAGGGCCTCCCCACCCTCACAGGGAGGAATTTCTTCTAACCTAAACTTTCCCTCTTCCCATTACTCCTTGTCCTACCACTACAGCTCCTGATAAGCAAGAAAGTATTTTTTTTCCTACAGTAAATAAACAAACATGGCTTTGAAAGCCTCCCCAGAAAGCCTTTGGTGAGCAGCCAGCTGTACTCACCTAAACATAATCATGTATGAAGGAGTGGCTCCCAGGGCATAGCAAAAGCCACCTATGACTTGTATTACTGTGTAATAAATGAAGTTCATGGAACAATCAGCACTTCTTGGACACTGCCCCAGTGTGGCAGAATTGTTTCCTGCCCATGAGCTGTTGATTTCAAGGCATCTGCAGTTATGGAAGACCTGGAAGACACAAAACAGGTTTGGTAGCACACTGCTCATGAGATGGGGATTCTGCTGGGGAGAAAACAGAGTAAAGGGAGGGCTCCAGACCATTTATGTTCTGGAGTGATCACCTGGCATCAGGAGACATGCAAATGGCACAGCCCAATGAAGGTTTACATCCATGGACTGCAGCTTTGTGTCTGGGACTCTGGGCATCATCTCCAGCGCTCCACGCCAAGCAAAAATCAGTCACCCAGAAAAACAAGCAGTTTTCTGACATCCCAAAGTCTCACATGGGGGAAACAAGCTGCCTTTCCTTAACCCGTTTTTCATACTTAAATATTTATGGTCAGTAGCAGGGAAGATACTACTCTGTCTTAGTGTACACAACTGTTAGGTAGAGCCTCGGGGCAGCCAAAATGACATTTGTGAAAGGCAAAGCCTGTGGACAACCTTCAGGCAACATGAAACCAAATTGATTTGTGTGTTTCCCCTTCTTGTGCTCAACCTACAGAAGATGAAAGTTAATATCTAGAACAATGAGCTAGGGCTTTTTGCTTAATGTGCAAAATCTCTCAGAGAAATCTCTTTTCTGTGCTGTTTGTAGGCAGAAATCAAAAATACCTCACTGACTAGTCCCCAGTGACTTTGGTTTCCCTGAAATGCATTATCCTACTAAATCCCTGATGTTACACGGAAATAAGCTGGTAGGAAACCTCGGGAGCCAAAGCAGGGTCTTACTGTGCTCTTGCCATGTCCCACGGCAGACTCGCAGCCAGCCAGACACGCAGAGACGTAGGTGACTCCATTGGCTCCACACACAGGGTCCCACACGGTGGAGGCACACTTGCAGTGGGAGTTGCACTCGGAAAATAAGGAATTGTTGTGGTGCAGAATGGGGTTACTTGGAAGTTAAGTTCAGACAAGTGTAAGACATTTTTAATTCAGTGCTGAGGTCGGTGAAGTCCCTTCTGTGTGACAGTGTTGCTGTTCTGAAACCCACCTCATATGCCCAGGACATGTTTTCACAGCTGAGTTTCTACAGCCCTATTGGTCTGTTCGAGATTCCATCCTACTTGCACTGATATTAAAGCCATTACTAGATTATAGAGGATTTTAAAACAAATGAAAACATTGCTACTGATTTTACAGGTGTAGACAGAAAACAGAAAGGAGGGAGAGATCATTTGGACTCCCCCCTAACTGAATTTAGAGCTAGCAAGAGCTATCACAGTACATCAAGTATCAATATGCTATATCAAGTATCATAATTATCAAGTATATCAAGTATATCTTTATTGGTTGGTAAAAATGCACCAGTGACAGAAACCAGATCTCCTGGTCTCTATAGTTAAAAAAATATCTCTCTGTTAAAACCCAGCCTAACTTTTCATAGAGGATATGAATAGTGCAGTATTATCTTTTGCTGTCAGACATCCTTTGTCTACAGAGCAAAAAGATAATGTCTTCACTCATCTTCTCCTTTCTAGGTAAATGAAACTTATGTGCTGGCCATTTTTTCATCCCAGTGCTTCCTAAGCATATTCCCTGGTCCACCACTTACATTCCTAGTGGAAACATTGCACAGCAATACTCCCACCCTCCCCCAGCAAAACAACCTGCATTGCTAATGATGCAATTCCTAATTAATCTTTAAGCAGCATTGGGCTTTGTCAGGCTGGCACTCTGCTGACCAACAGGACTACCCCAGTGACACGTGTTCACTTTCTCTCAAGCATTGCAAAAGCATGTCTCTCCTTCAGCCTTGATGTCACAGTGCATTTTTTGAGGACTATGGAGAAAACCACAATCTTTTCTGTTTTATACTCACCCTTCATAGGACACTGTCATTCCTGCCACCACCTGGTTATCACAGCCAACAAAAAAGTGTAACAAACTGACGGCATAGGACAAAAATGACATGGCAAACGAAAACTTTGTTGCTCCAATGATGCCCATTTTGTATTTTTTCATTATAAGCCCTCCTAGGAAAATTCCAAGACCTACAGGAGGTAAGGATGTCATCCCTGAAAGAGATTATAGAAGGGGAATGTTAGAATTAAAGAACGATTATAGTCTTAAGAGCCAAAGTCTGTCCTTAGTTTTTTGTTCCTGGCAGCTTTATGGTCTGTTAGGGCCTGAGGAAGGTTTGTGTTCACCCCAGTCCTGGGTTGCACGTGCTGTTTGTGAAGTGCCTAACCCTCCAAACCCACTTCCATTGCAAGGAACTTGCCAGATGCTTCAGCAACTAAAACTTCCACACCACACTCATTGAATATTTGGGCTGCCCTTGCTATGAATATAACATAAACATGATGTAATGTAATATAACTTAAAATTTTCTTATGGTCCCGTAGACACAAACCCTGTATTTTTAATAATTCAGGTTCAGGTCAGGCCATAATTTACCTCAACCTGTTCTGCATGGAATTCATCCCCAGATAAAGCACACCAGAACCTATCCCCATGCACTGCTGACAGCACAAGCAGTCCTGGCACAGTGGAACTCACCTATTAGAAAGTTGGATTTGGATGTAGATTGTCCATACTGCTGTTCCATGTACTTTGGTTTGTAAGTAATGAAACCAATAAAACTACTGAACTGTAACAGTGAGCAACACAAAAATGTAAAGTACATTCGATTACCCAATACTTTTTTCAGGGAGTTACAGAAATCTGAAAGAAAGGGACACATGAGTTGGCATTGAAAGATGCATGGCACAATTACTGGTGAGTAACCTGCAACATTTAGGGCAAGGTCCTGCTCTCAAGTCCAAGTGCAAGTTGTACTGATCTCCATTTGCATGAGGGTGTCTGAAAGCAAAATCAGGTTCCTGAGAAACACCAGAGGTTGAGATACAGGAAGAGAATCCTAAAAGAAGACAGAAGCATGGGTTAAGACCTGGCTGCTCTATTGAGATATGCACATGAAGACTAAGGGGCTCCACACAGCACAGACTTTGTTCAGCTTGCATGAATATTATCACAGGCTCAGGGTTAAATGAGAGCTGCCTTGGTAGGGATGTCCAGTGTCCCACTGGGATCTGAACAAAAAATTTGACAAATGAAGCAAAGCCACTTCTTTCCATCACCTTTCCACCACTTTTTTTGACCTAAGGACTGCACAACCAGAGCTATTCAAACCTGGTGTATTTTCATCAGGCACCAATGTACCTCAGAGTCTCCATGAATTCTCTCAAATGAATATTTTGTCTTTCCATATTGCAAAAGGAGCCTTTGAATATTTTCTTTAGGTTCACATACAGGAACACTTTTCCACTGTTCAAATTTCTTCCAGCACAAAATTTTAGAGGTAGGTGCCACTCAGGTGATGATTTATTTCAGGTGATGCATGCAGAACCTCAGAGTCCTGAACAAGCTCTTTCACTTCCAATAAGTTTTGGAGGACCTTTCCTTTCCTGGGGATAGCTGCCTGGTTTAGATGGAAGTGCAGGAAGGCAAAGCATTTTGTAGAACTACATTTCCTTTGTGTGTTGTGCCTATTGCTTTTCACATTTATACAACATGAGAAACACTTGCCTTTCAGCATTACTGACCACTTCCTTGGCTTAGATTTTTCAGGAGAAAGTTTATTCCCCACGGCACCCCTGTTTTCCAAGAGACCATGTGAAGTTTTGTCCTTCTTGGCTTCCTCTGGCTTTTTCAGACTCTTTGGCAGGAAGCAAAATGGAATAGCAGATAGGAAACTGGTGGCTCCACCTATTAAAAAGCCAAGCCACCATGCACCCACCCAGCGGGAATCCTGTGGGGTGATAGTGATGCTCCCTGGAAAGGAGGGAAACAGGCACAGGTTACCGCAGAGAAGAAGCTGAACCTTCCCAACCTTTTTCTGCTGTGACAGCTACATTCCATAGTGTCTGACTTCCAACAACAAACATCCAGTGAGGGACCATTAGATGACAAAATGAGGGGACATTAGGTGACCATTAGACAATGAGATGCAGTGAAGGCGTCAGGAATCATAACCTGAATGGTGTTGTAGAATCATGGATTGGTTTGGATTGGAAGGTGTCCCATGGGCAGGGACACCTTCTGGTTGACCAGGATGGTCTGAGACCCATCCAACCTGGCCTTGAACTCTTCCAGGGATGGGCCATCCACAGCTTCTCTGGACAACTGGTTCCTGTGCCCTACAATCCTTGCAGGGAAGAATTTCTTCCTAACATCTAACCCAATCTTACTCTCTTTTGGTTTGAAGCCATTCCTGTTTGTCCAGAGTTATTTTATCTGCTGTCCTGCATCTTTCACTGACTGATGTTTTGTGGCAGACATAGCCACACCAAGGTCCTCACCCAACACATGGGAAACCAAAAGGGGTGGCAGGCAGCCTCAAGTGTGGTGTGCTTTTTGGCTCCTGAGACCATGCTCTGCTTTCCTCAATTGTGTAGGTTGCTGTTAAGCAACTGGACATTCTCTGTAGTGTCAGTGAAATTGCCCATGGCTTTAAATGTACAGCAAGGAAGATGAGAGTAGCTGGTTGTGTTTTTATGATTTTTAATTCTGGCATGTTTGGTGGGGGACTAAGATTATAAGACTTTTTACTGCATGACCAGGATTGGCTCACTGTTTTTACTCCTAAATAAAATCACTGGCTTAACAAAGGGCAAAGATAAAATAGTTCACCTATCTAACTACAGGATTCTGAAGGTCTGAAAACTTCTCTGTCCTGCTAGAAAAACAAGATCACTGAAAAGGAACAGGAGGAAGGACCACAGCCACCAATTACAGGGATTGCTCTGTCCCCTCTGGCATTGTGCAGATGTGAATACATACATGTGTTTTCATTTCATCTGAAGAAGCAAAGGCTGAGAAAAGCCTATATTGTACTACAAAAACTATGTGAAATGCAAATAATGTAAAATACTCAGTGGAAAGGGTGGGTAACTCCCCCAAACTTTAAAGCTGCTGTACTAGCAGAATCTTTTTTGTTAAAATTCCAGTTTAGAAAAAAATCTTGGTTCTGTGAGAGTTCTTGGTACTAATTCTCAGAGTTAAGTGTGTATTACAATCCTTTAACTTTAAGCACAGTTCTAAAATACGCTCCCAGTCTAATTCTGCCTTTACTCTAAAAGCTTTCGGTAATTTAGTAAAATTGCAATAAATTCTATAATAAAAATAATTAAATAAATGTAACTCAAATATAACATAATTAATATAATGCAAACATATGCAACTGTTTATAGGAAATTCTTATGAGCAAGCATTATCTTACTTTCACTTTTCCTCTGTTTTGCTTACCTGGATCCACAAATCCAATATCCACGTAGAGTTTTGCACATAGAGATCCCAACAGGAAGCCAAACATGGGGCCCATCATGGCTATTGTGTGCAAACACGCTGAAAATACAATGAAGCAGATGCTAGCACCCTCTGATGGCTGAATGTTCTCTTCTGCAGAGGGTGATCCACCTCTAATGCTAGGAATCTCTCAGTTTACTTCAGGTTGAGATTACCTACATACACAGGAACATTCTCTTCTTTAGCAAAATCATCGAGGTAGGAGATGCCCAGGGGGGTTATGGGTGTCTCACCAATCCCACGTAACGTGTTTCCCAGTAAGATATATATCCACATGTATGATGATGGTTCCTTCTCACAGCCTGCAGACGAGAGTTTACACCTTTGTAATAAAAATATTTGAATGGGAAACGGAGAAAAATCACAGGAAATTATTATAGGTTAGAAATCAAGGTATTAAGAACATTGCCTTATAGAAGATAAATGGAAGGCTGTCAACCCCATTATAACTTTTCATGATCTTTTAATAACACATTCTTCCACCTCCATTGCATTTCTAAAAGCACAGGTAAGCATCACCCATCAGAAAAAATGCTCATTAAAAAATAACTTATTGATATTTTCATAAATATATTACCTGGCATATATCATGTATCTTTAATGTGAGAAGTTTGAGATTGTTTCTGGTTTCTTAGCTCATTCTCTACCTGTGTCCCATACAAGCAACACATAAAACAGCTGTATTCTGTATTGTAAGGAGGATAATAGGGATCTCCATTTGTTTCTGTTAAACTCTATGCAGTTTCATGTCCTGTCACACCAGTTCTTCCACTCCCCAGCTCCAGGTCCTGAGTAACTGAGTCCTTGCAACCCAGGACAAAACAAGCTCCTGTATTTGTAATTTCACTTTCAGCTCTGTACCTGATTGTGAGACTCCCAGGACAGTGTCATTCACATCTTGATGCAGGGAACAGGGATTTATGCTGGAAGTTAAGTCAGCTGAAGCAGCTCTGTGTGATGTTGTCTCATACTTATAGCTGCAAACACACAACAGTAGGTTTTTAGAGGCAGTGCTCACTAGGGAAACACCAGTGTGGTAGGGCTGGAACCACCTTGGCTGCTGTTTCCCTAAAGAGAAAAGTCTTTGATTAAATATCAATTCAAAGGGCTACTGAAGGAGCAAATAAGATTACTTAGGAACATTTTAGAAAACCAAAATACTCAAATTAAGAACAAATAAAGCTTAGAATTCTCCGACTGGAAGGCATAATGTTTTAAGCTGGAAAATTCAAAAGGGCTCATGAAAGTATTTCAGATAGGATTGAATTTTTGGTGTCTAAATTTAGGGTCAGGTCCAAGTGAGCTCCCTGTGTTGACCCCCACAGCCAAGGAGAAAAAGAAGAATGTCTTGAATTTGAGCAAAGGTGCCCTTTTCATCTTTGATGTGTGTTTGGTCTGTTCAGTTGCTTCAACACGATCCCTTTCCCAGAAGCAAGTGCTGCTGGGGGGCAAAGTACAATTAGCTTTAGCAGAACAGCATGGCAAAGCACACACTTCAGGGAATTGCCTGGCTCTGTTAGACTAGGCAGGCTTATTGTTCAGGTTGGAACAGAGCAGCCACCAGGAGAGACAGTGCAGAGCAGTTCCCCTACAAGTGCTCAGGCTCAGGTTCATGAGGTTCCCAGTGTAGACAAGTATGATAGATGGTCTGTCTTAAAGAGTGAAAAATTGATGAAAAGTCTGGTTCTAGTGCGAGATCCACTAACCTGAAAGAAAGCATTGCTCAGTTTTCTTCTTGCAGTAGTATACCTACAATTATTCTAATATATTTAAGAAATCAACAGAAATATGTCTTACTCTATTTGTCATGCCTGTGCTCAAGCTATGGCTAGAAACATTTTCACATATGAGCATAATGCAGTAATTCCCTGAGCCTGGTGAAGGTGAATAAAACTTAACCAGATAGAGAAAATCAGTTTAACCAGGCATGTGCATTTGGAACAGGAAAAACCTGGTATGAGTTCCACAGCACTCATCCATCTGCAGGCTCTAGCATCATTCTTTGCCCCCTTTCTGAACAAGCCTGAGTAGAAACTAAAGCATTGTGATTTTCTCTTTTTTTTTTTTTTTGAGGGGCTGAACTTTCACTTCAGAAGAGCTGTATTTTTTAAATGGACATTCACCATCACAATGGTGATGTGTGTGTCACATGGGCTTCACTGCACTTGAAGTGAGGTTCTGCAGGCCTTTGGAAACCTCAGGCTAAATACACAAGTTTCATTTAAAAACCAGAAAGCACAATGCAACTACAGTGTCAGGTTACCCAAATTCACCATAATTAGTACTTACTATCCCATGAAGAAATGAGGCATTGCTGACAAAAAGGATCCCAAAGCCATAGTAAAGCATCCCACTGCTATTACTTTGGGCCTGTGAAGCTTAGCTCCAAAATAGCTTACAAATGCAATCACCAGCAAGTTGCCTGCAAGGTAATGAGCCAGAATTAGTGCCAGATGCTGCCTCGTGTTTCTCTGGGCAGCTTCCTGCACTTCAGGGAGTCTCCATTACCCATCTCAAAGCTGCCATCGATGACACCTGCGATGGACGAGGTCAGGTCAAACCTTCTCTCAATCTGAGTGATGGAGCTCTTCATGATGGTACCAGACAGGGCTTTACTGAAGTAGCTGAAGGACAGAGCAGCCAGGAATACCTGGGGAAGGATGCAGACAGGAAATGGGAGGGAGAGGCAGGAAAACTGGTCAGAGAGGGATCAAATATATCTCAAATGTTGTGGAGCAGTCATCGTCGTGACATGTTTGTTACTCAAATTGGAGCAGCAAAGTTAATCTGAACCCAAATTACCTTTTGTTGCAAGAACATATTATAAGTTTTTCTGTATGCAAGCCTGCAGGAAATTCTTCCCATGGGAAAACATCTTTTACTGTCTTTTTACTCTGTGTAAGTTTTCTGTAAACAAAATCTCTGGTGTGTTGGTGTGTGATTCAAGGACATTTTTAGATTCCTCTGCCTGTCTCCTAGGAATGGGAGATAAGGGTTCTTTTTCAACCTATGAGTGAAGGACTGTTATCTCTCTGACATTGTAAGCATTCTATTATTCTGGTACAGGGAATGAAGAAGTAAGGATCTGAGCTCTGTACCTGGGCACATTATAGCCAAATCCTCTGACTATGGAGTCATTTTAATCAATCATATTTAGCCTTCTGAAATTATTGTCAAAAGTCCTTTGTTAATGAATGGACCACAGCAATAACCTTTTGCTGGGGTCACATGTCCCTTCTTTTAGGCCAATTCCTAGCTGCTTCTAACTCAATCATGTGGCATCAAAATAAAGGCTTTAAAGTTGTTATGACACATCAGTATGAGGAATGTGGTACTGACTGGGTTCATCTCTGTGTCACATGATATATTTTGAAATGTTGCTTCCATGCCATATGTCTCACAAGGAAAAGCTTAATACCCTTTTGTAGTTTGCCTGTTGCTTCCACTAACACACATTGTGGCTTTTGCAAATAAAAATCAATTTGGTAAAATGTTTAAGTTTGTTTAAATATTATCTAACGATTTCCACATAGTCTAAAAACCAAATAGACTTGTTGCTCACTGGGCAAGAGTTCTAATACAACAGAAACTTGGATAAATAAACAAAGTAAACACAGGTGTAGAAATCACAAATCTACCGTAAGAAATGAAGCAAATCCAGGAAGGAAAAACTTGAAAATTGGTATATTTACTCTCTTTTTGTCAGGAATGAAGAGAAAAATCTTCCAAGTGTGGGGCTTGTCCTGATATGTTCTATATTTCCTGAGCTTGACTGGCAAAAATTCTGAGAGTCACCCTTTGTGCCTTATGCCAGCAGTACTCTCAGAAGGTTTGGCTGAAATCTCAAACTGCTGGCAAGCATGAAAACACAAACAAATATTACTGGGGTCGTTTGGGTTTTAAAATGGAATCCCCAGGTTAACCACAAAACATTTGATGAGCTGTGGTTCACCTCACCTTATTTTGACCCTACAAGTCTGGTGGTGACAACCACCAGTGTATAGGAGGCACCTAATTGAGGCTGGTTCAAGCCTTCCACTTGAATTTGCTGCCTCTCTCTAATGACCAAGAATGGGATCCACCTACAAGTAACTCATGAGTAAATGCAGGAGATCACAAATCTTTATTTTCTATAGAAAAAGGATAAGATCTGACTGTCCCCTGGACCTCTAGTGTGTATCCAGTTCCTCAAAAGATAGGGGAAACAGGAATGAAGGAATCTGGCATGTCACGTCTTGAACAACATTTCTCAAAAAAAAAAAAAAAAAACAAACCAAAACCAAAAACAATGGTAATTCGTGGTGATACTGCTAAGGCAGCAAACCTTCAATCCAGTGCAAGAGGAAGTCTTTTTGACTGGTGGGTTTTTGTTTCCTTCATCATCCAAAAGCTGGTCAGGTTCTGCTTCCTGATTTGAGTCACTGACATTGCTGGGTTTGGTTTCCACTGCCATGACTGATTTCTTTACTGAGTGACCTGAACTCAAGAGAAAACAGTAATAAATACAAAAGCACATATGTCAAAATAGAGTTGCTTAAGGACCTTTCTGATGAATCTGGTGAAACTAATTACAGGAAAATGCTGAGATGTTGAAACTGAACCTTTCTAATTAAAACAATTTGGCTCAATGACTTGCATGTTGCAATGTGTGTATTTGTTTAAATTCTGAAGTATCTAGTTCTGACATCTTTTTTTTTTTAAGAGACATGAGCACCCCCCTTTCTACCTTCTCCTGTACTTTAATGCTAAAAAGGCAGTTTTGACAGAGGAGTAAGAGACAAAGTCTCTGTCCAAAAATAAACTAAAAGAGTCAACAAAGCAGTAGCGCTGAAGCACAGGGAGTCCTAGGAATCTCTAAATTTGCAGGCCATGTGGCTTAGAACTCAGTCATTAATTTGGTAAAATCTGTGGCAACACCGTGCCATCCAATTTATTCCTTTACCTTGTTGGAAACAATTCTTAGTGACAAAAGAATTTATTATTTCACCTAACTGACCTCCTGTAAGGGTATGACTTGTTTTATTTTCTTCTTGCAATAATATGCAGGGCATCCCTGATCTCTTTCTGTTTGCAGAGTGCTGTCTGTATGCCCAGATGCTTGAAATGATCTGCAACTCAGCAGTTCAGCAGAACTGCTCCAGTTCCCCCAGGAACCTCCTGTAGCCATAGACAATGATATAAATATCCTTTGACACACCATAATGCTTTAGTGTTGAAAGTCTTGCTTTGTTATTAAGTTGCATTTTAGTTTATTGCAATGGATAGTTCAATACTTCATTTTTTTTTTCCTCAGCTTTTTAAAACTCTATCTGAGAGATGGATAACAACTAAAAAAGACACTTCAGAGAAAAGCTGTAAAGGAAGTCTATATATCTGTTTGCAAAGTTTATTTAAAGAATGAAAACACTTGCCTGTTTGTGCAACTCCTTCTACAATCAGAACAGATTTCTCAAGGACGATCCAGAAGCCACTGCAGAGCCCCTCAGAAAAAAGTGGGTCACTTGAAACAAGCCATGTTCAGATCTGCAGATAGGAGTATTGCATATTCTATTAGAGTATTGAAATTAATGCCTTCAAGTCAGAACTCAGAAATCACAGCTCACATGATCTGATTTGTTTCACCTTCCACAATACTCTCCTCATTTGAGAAAAGGGTGAAAAAGAGAGAGAGGGGGGAACAAATCACACAAAGAGAGGTTTTATATGCTTGAATGCAGCTGAAAAAAGTTGGATGAACTTTTCCAACGCTGGAAAGGGTCCATCTGCTTTCCCACTGCTAATATCTACTTCCCAAACTCTTTTGTGGCTATGCTATAAGGCTGGGCCAGCACATGGATCAGGACAAAAAAAATTGGCTTCTCCTTCCCCTTGGCTACTCAGACAGATAGGAACAAGAGAAAGGATTTCTCCAAGCCTGCACAGCTAGGAACAAAAATGTTATAAAATAAAATTCCTGGTGCTCAGGAAAAGTTGGTACACAAATACTTTTGAGCAGCTGGTCCTCTGGAATTCACCTGTCTTTGTGTAGCCTGAAGACACAAACTTCTCCTTGTAACTATGATATATTGATACAATAATATGCTGGGGGACCATGTCAAGGCAGGTCACAGGACTGGAGAAGTGGGGTTTTTTTGAGAGTTTAAAGGTACAACATGACTTAGAATCTGGTGGAAGTATCTCCTCCCACCCTCAGATGAGCCTGACCTACACAGATACCAGCTGGAGATGGAAGAGATGAGGGCTGGGGAAATTCTAGGTCACAAGAGCTTTAGAAAAAAAGATAAAAGGTCAATTGGCAATTGATGACAACATACAGTAGCTGCTGAGCCTGATAATTTTAAGTATTGATAAAGTTGTTACTTTAGATTTTTTTCATTAGCATTTTTTTCCATGTTTACTAAATCAAGGGTCTGGTTAATAATATGAAGTATGAAAGCAAAAATATGAAGCTTTCTGCACCCTTTCACTAATATGAGTTCTCTAAAACTACCATTCTTTGCCTGCACAAGCTACTCTTCTGTAATAGTGACCTGAGAGAGTTGCATTTGCAGGAAGACAAGATTAGGCAGGTAAATAATTGGTATTGTTTAGGTAGTCAATCAGCCTAAACACAAATTAGCCCATCTTCCTTCCTAGGGGAAGAAAACAAACCTCTTCCCAAAAAACAAGAAAAAAAATCCACTAAAACATTCTAAGTGGTACATTTTAATTAAATTTAACACTCAGTTCACTTTTTGGAACATTTGACAAATTCACTTGATTTTATGCTCAGTACAGTCTCTTCTGAGAACCACTTTGGGTGGGAGAAAAATCAAGGCTCTTAACTAATAGTCAGTGTGTATGGTTTGTGCTGCTGACAAAACAACAACAACAACACAGGAACATCAACAACAACATCACAGGAAATCATGCAACAACTTGCAATCCAATTGCAGAGTGAATACAGCCAGCCTTGCAAAGGACAGATTTCTTCAGTGCTTCAGGGGACATGATCTTACAGGAGCCATGGCCTAACTCTGGGCCTGTTCAGTAGATCTGTTCCTTACCGGATATAAAAAAAATCAGCTTTGTTTTCTACCTCCTAATTATAAGCCAATTATAATGAATAAGAACATCAACTAAAAAACCTCCACATGAATAACAGGTAATAAGTTTACAAAGGTCAAGACAACAGTTTGCTGCAGGTTTTGTAGACTCTTACAAAAGGAAAATATAGTGATGTTTGAGGACAATCAGTCTTTGGGCTGATTGTCACCACAGTTGTAACCTCAGGGACTGTGACCAGTAGAAGAGCAAATCACAAATCAAGAGCCACATTTCCTCCAGTAATTTATGGAACTGCAGTGATTTACACTAACTGCAGTGCTAATCCAACTGTCTTACTGATTTTTAAATACACCCATAGCGAGACCTTTCAGGTTCAGCTAAAATGAAAAATGAGTGTCACAGAGCTGTGCAGACCTCAGTGCTCATTGCTCAAGGCACACAGTGCTGACAGTTCAAATGCAGCAAATGCAGCTGGAAACTGCACAGGTCATGTTCCATAGCTGCAAACACTAATGGCAACATTTTAAAGACAAACAGAAAGAATATTGAAGAGGTTCCTACCTAGGTTCTGCATGCACAACAACAGCAGTTATACTACCACACAAACGCTCAAAAGTCAGAGAATTCTCTCCTTAAGCAAATCTCTGCTGGTACATGGTAGAAGAATCATTAACTTCCAACTCAAACCAATGTTTTAGTCTTGTCTCCTCCCAGTTCTGCCCTCTGTTAAAGGTCCCAAAATCCATGTTTATCCACAGAGGTCAAAAGTTAATTAGGAAGAAGACGTGTAAGTGTGCTCCTTTTGTACATTCCTGTGAAGCATCTTTTTCCTGAAATTGTCTAGATTATAATGGTTCACACCTTCCTGGTGTTTAAAAATATGGAGTCCCAACTTTAGAAATATTCATGTTTCCAATGCATTTTGTTATGAAGTTTTATTTTCATAATCTACTGCTAAAGTTCATTCAGCTCAGATCTGCTAGAGCCAGCCAAGAACTTGCAGGAAAAGCAAATGTAATGCCTTGGATATGTGGAACAAAAAGGGTTTTCAACAACCATTGATGCTTAGAAGACCGTTCATATTTATAGTTTATTGCTATTAACAGCAAAGGCAGGTGAAATATGAAAGTATATTAGGGCTATGTGTACTTTGGAGCAGCCCTTTATCACTTACAACCCTAGTTCAAGGAAATTGGAACAGGTTTATTTGACTGTGCCCCTGCTGTGCATTCTGCCTGATTGGTGGGAGTAATTGTACTTAAAAGGGAAGTTGTTCTTGAGGCAGGTGAGATATGACTACTGTCTGCCTGGATGTTACACCAAACTATTCCACCCCTGGCAGTTCCTGCGCCCCTCCCTGGCACCACTTTCACCACATCACCAGCCATTTCCTCATAGAAATCAACCAGCTTCGTCAGACCTCGATGATAAATCCATGCTGACTGTTCCGAATCACCAGGCCATTGTGCCCAATAATGGCTTCAAGGGTAACTTCCTCTATAATCTTCCATAAACCTCTGCTGCTATTTTATGGATTCATTTTGGTTGTAACTTTTTGTGCAGGACTATTTTTAGTTTTCCATGACTAAGTGGTCAATAATGTGATTGAGGGGGACTTCATTCACCATTGCAGAGAAAATCCATGGTGTTAGATTATGACTGCATTCATTATATTTAAGTCTGAATGACAAAAAAACCAAAACAACCAACATTGCCATCACTGCAATTTTTCTAAAAGAGTTGTCCTCACAGTCAGAGCATACTTAGCATTAAATACATGCAAGAGATGGAAATTCGTGGTCCTGTAACAGATGTGGGCCTCTTTTTTTTCAGATTCAGTGACCCTTCATGCCCTGTTGTGGCACAAAACCTCAGCTACCCACTTCTAGCCACAAGAGAAGCATCTTGGCCCCTGTTTATTGCTCTTTTTTGCAGGCTGCCATACCCTACTGTCACTCCGTGCTGCTGGTGTTCCCCCAAGGGCACAGACACACAGACACCTGTGTCCTCATCCCCTTCAAAGGTGTGTCACAGGCTCCACTCTTAAGCTCTGACTGTGTCAGGAAAACTATTCCAAAAAGTTGTTTTACAAAGTTTCATGGTGGAGCTTTTCATTCCCAAGGTTTCATTTTCAGGTTGTCTTCAGAGGTATTAGCAGACCTACCCAGGTGGGTTTTTGGCCTTTTAATCCTAAACATCTGGAAAGGGATGGAGCTAAAATTACTCTGCTACTTCGGAGTAGTAGAATCTGTAGAAAAAGGTGCTACTTTCTTTTTCATATAAGGGAAACAGTGTTTCTTTGTTTTCATCCTTCTGACAAGTGAATACAAATCGGTTTCTCCCTATTTTTTCCTAGCCCTGTATATACCATTAATTTATGACTTTCCAGGATTAAAATATCTTTTGTACTTTGCTTCCAGTATGGCTGAGAATAATTTTTCTGTCTTCAGACTGCTGCTGTCCAAACTGTCCGTGGAAGCATTCACAACCAAAGCTGACTTCTTGAACCAAGAACTGTTGATTAAAACTACCAGAATGGGAAACTACTGAACTAAAATCAAAGACTATGGTCTCACACCTAAAAAAAAAGAGACTTATCTCTTTTTCCATCCAAGACCCCCCTCCATATTACTCACACCTGTGGGAAAAATACAAATAAAAAGGATTATGATAGTAAAAATCCCCTTAATAGGACTAACAGTAATTTCTGATTCCTGCTGAGGTTAAAAGCAGTCCTTACAAAAGCCACGTAGGTCACCTTTAGCACAGGAGCTGGTTGCAGACTCCTCCAGGCAGAGGGTGGCAGCAGACCCCACCAGAAGAAGAGGCTGCCAAGGCACAATTTCCAGGGGCAGCAGCAGGAGCAGGAGCTGCTGGCCAGGCAGAGGCCAGCTGGAGTAGGCAGCTTTGATTAGAGCCCTTCTTATTCTCAGGACACTAATCCCTAGATACAGAAAATCAATGTATTTTAAAATTTAACTCTTTGTTAGCAAACTAAATAAAAGGGATAGTGTACAGCAAGTGTAAGCAAATAGTCCTGTAGTTAAGATACTGCAGGAATCCTGAAGGGGTGAAAATAGACTTTAGCATCATAGAAAAGGCTTCTTGGTGCTCCTGTCCCAGAGTGCTGAGTTTCTGTTTGGTGCTGTTGAGCTATCAAGAGAGAAAAACATGCTGAGAGGTTGTTTAGTGTCAGTGTCTGGGAATTTATCCTTCCACTGCTCAGTGCAGCATTTGCCTTTCAAAAGAACATGGTCATTTTCTCATTGATTCGCATCGTGCACCTGTCTGGGGAAAGGTAGACCACGATGTGCTGTTTTAATGATATTTTTTTCTTGTTTTTCTACTTCAAATACAAAGGGTAGATATTAATGCTGGTTGTACAGCTTCTCTTTGCATTGAGTCTTAATCAGCAGCTTGGATTTGAGCTGTTATTACAGACACAGAGTTGAAGTGTAAGTCATTGGCAGGTGGGAGTGCTTAGACCTTTTTAGTAACCTGTAGTTGTCGTTGCATTTATTTGATGGGATGAGATTATGACTAGGTTAAGAACGATTTATTGTTCAGATAAATATTCATTTTAGAGGTTGTGAGATTTATAAGATAGTAAGTAGTTGGTTGTAGTCTAAGATGGTCATGGGTTTTTTAGTTACAAGGTAATATATAACTTTCTAACACAATAAGCTGATATTACAGAGTTTGTCTTGGTTTTTTTTTACTTATCACTTTTATTTCTTTCTACTGTAATGTGGATATTTTTGTTTAATACGGTATTATTATGTGTGTACACATATGTTTCTATTATAACTTTTAAACCCTTAGCTTATTTTATACAATTATATTACTACATTACTACACTAGAAAATCTTTCATCATCTTATCTAATATAGTTTCTTACTTATTTAAGGCATATTCTTGCTTACAACTATAGAAACATAAATTTATGATTTTTTTCTTTAATGTTTGTGTACTTTGTTTTTACATCAATTTAGGGTTTTTTTTAAGGTTGTAAATTAAACTTGTGTCTGTGAAAGTTTCTATCTTTTTGATTCTCACAGTAACCAATCCAAATGTGAGCTGCATCACAGAACAGCAGAAACAAAAACCATGCTGACTTCATGAAATGAAATCCCAGGACAAGCCCCCATCACCTTCACATGGTCTGGGATATTAACTGAGGTAACAGGACTGAAAAAATTCATATTGCTCACATATGAATTCACATAATTGAATACCTGGTATTATATACAAAACCACTTCAATAAGCTGTTCATCTGTTACACTAGAGCAGATCTTTAACAAGAATGGGTGAGTCTTGATTTTTTCCTGACAGAAAAATCTATCAGACGTCAGAAACATCCCAAAGACTGTTGTTCTAGGGGGAAAAAAACGTAGTTTATTTCTATTATAGTTTTTATCCTGCTTGATTTCCAGACACTGGAAAACAGTCTGTCTGCACAGTTAAATAAACAGATTTTTGCTGACTGTATAATCTTATCAGTGGTTGGTTTTTACTTAAACAGGTTTGTGTTTTTCCACACCTAATTTTACAAGTGCCAACATCACAGGGTCAACAAGAGGGCTCTGGTTGTGTACAACAACCTTTCAAACTTACCATGCTCAACAGCCATGAGAGAGAGCTTCCTGGCCTGGTCACCACCCAGCTGTGAGAATGTGCTCCATGTGCTCCCCACTAAATCCTTTCCTTATTTACTCTTCAAAATTCAGTGAACTGCATTAATCTGGGATGAGCTGTTGGTTAACTAACCTCCTGATATTGGCCACATGTTGCTTAAGTAAGGTCCTTTTAATGAGCACTTTAAATCACCATTAAAGGGCCCCACATTTAAAACTGACCCCTCATCATTTTTACAGCAATTATGGACTTTTTGTCTTCTAGAGGTTGATTAGCACTGGATGAGGAGCTGCCTCATGCAGCACTTGCTTAGTGATGCTCCAGGGCACCAAAAAAGACAACCAGACTGGGTCAAATCTATGATCCCTCTAGGCAACAGCCTCTGGGCTAGATTATTAATAATTATTAATAATTAATTAATGTTTATCTCTGTGCAAATGCTTTTAAAATACCCCTGTAACCTAGCTGCTTACAAGTCTATGCACTTCATAGCTTCTAGAAGTAAGTTTTGGTAACTTTTCTTTTAATGTTATGCAGAATTAAGCTGTCATCATCAGTCAAACCAGCCAAAGTGGTGCTGTCAGGGTTTTCTCTCAGATGATACCACTTGTGCTGTTATTTCAAAATATTGCAATAGTGGTTTCATACACCAGTCTTACTCATTATTTTGAGCATTTCAAGGAGGCAATCTGTATTTATTCAGCCTGTTTATTCTTTTTGAGGTATCCACACCCCTTGCTCTCTGTATTTTGGTAAATCCCTCAGATGCTGGGATGGCATGAGCTCTATAGCTATTTTATACCTTCAGATTATTTTAATTATGTTTGTTTAGTTCAATACCCAGTGATATTGAACCCAGAGTGAGCAGCCACAGATGTGCAGGACCTCACTGCCTCTGACACTCACCTGGGAGGACAAGGACCTGGGACAGGAGACTGGGTCTCCCATATTCCAGGCCACTGTCTAAACTCTCACCCATGTGGCAAATCTGGGTGACATTGGTTCTGCCTCTGACAAATGCATTTTCAACGGGTTTAAAGCCTTACCTTCTGCAGATATTTGGTGCTTAGGCACCATCCTTCTTGGTGCTGCTATTGAGTGCTGGGACACAAATGGTGTGATATGGGTTTGTTTTGCCTGCCTTTCATCATGTGCTCAAAAATTCTAGTTGCTTTAAAGGATATCCCTGTGGTGCTGCCATTATCTTTTCCACTGCAAGCTTTCTTGAGATTTTTTTCATGTTAAACAGCTCTCCCTTGCATTTCCCCACCCCAAATATCGACAAAGCCCAAAAATGTCCTCATTTCAGCTAGAAAATACAATAAATTAAAAGGAAAAGCCCCAAGTCACCTGGTCTTTTAATTAATTTTAATTTTATTTTTTCCCAAGCTGTCTTTTCATAGCTTTTTAAAATATAAATCATACGTATCTTGTATAATTTTGTTATTACATCATAAAGTGCATGGAATTATTTAGTACACTGAGTACTAGTAAAGAGCAAGAAGCTGCTGGAAATCTAAAAAAGCTCTATTTTCATTCCAGTTTCCTCTGGATGGTACTCTCGTGGCCTCTTGGTAACGACAACTTCTGTCGCTGGTTGCTGTGCTATAACAAAGCTACTGGAAAACGGATTCCTGCCCACAACACTTGACATCCCAGGTGTTGTGGGTTGATCTCATGAGGTGCCCAGAGCCTGTGCTGATTTTTCCTTGCAGCAAAGCACCTTCCTCCTGCCCCATGCCTCGCTGCTCGCGAGGACGGGCTCCGTGCCCGAGATCCCCCCACCTTCCAGGCTGCCAGGTCAGGTTTTGTGCCCCGGCTCCTCTCGGCTGGTGCCATGGCAGAGGGAGCTGCCTGGCAGCCTCCCCACTGCCCCTCACACCCAGGAGGAGCCTGGGGGGCAGCAGGGGCTCCTGCAGCTTCGTGAGGAGGCAGGGAGCTGAGGGGCAGCTGGTAAGGGCACAACTGCACCTCCCCAGCCGTAGGAAATCCCCTCACTTGGCAGAAAAAAGTGTTCAGCAGTGTTTTTAGAGCTGTTCACACGCTAAAAAATTGGTGGTCTTTGCTTTTGGGGCTTAATTGCAAGAAAGTGAACATTTTCAGGGTGGCTACTAAGATACTGCTTCACTGATGATGGATTTTTGCCTGGAACACCACTCACTGGGAAAAATCACGGTGGAGATCTCAGTTCCCCTAAAGTCTGGTCTCCTTTTCTGGCCAGTAAGTTGACTGAATTAACTGGTCACTATTGGCAAAATTATCTTTTCTGCTCTTTGTCCCACAGGTGCCTCTCTCCCCGTTGGCTGAGAGGGTCTCATCTTGTGGAGAAGACCTTTTTCGGAGAACCCAAAGGACAGCAACGCTGAAGAAAATGGACACCGTGCCCAAGACCAAAGTCAGCCCCAGGTACACATACCTGAGAGAGAAATGATTGATCAGAGCCTATGTCAAAGGCAACACACGACTAGAAGGCATCAAGGACAGATTCATATTTTCATCAGGTAAGGCTGGGTAAGGACACTTAAGTGTCACTTAAGGACACTTCAGTCAAGGGCATGACCTTGGAGAGGGGAGTTTGTCCCCTCAAACACCACATCAGGTATAGGGTGGTCTGTGCTCAGGAAAGTATCACAGGCATTGGCTGAACTCCACCTCAATGTGCTTCAGTCAGAATAGCACTTGTATTTTTAGGGCAGTTACTCTATTTTTTGGTCGTCTCA
The DNA here is from genome assembly GCA_013399835.1 of Leptocoma aspasia. Taxonomy (NCBI): domain Eukaryota; kingdom Metazoa; phylum Chordata; class Aves; order Passeriformes; family Nectariniidae; genus Leptocoma; species Leptocoma aspasia. The sequence goes on from VXAX01003537.1 coordinate 134,107, forward strand.
TAAACAGTACCAATTCCATTTGATGGCGTTTTTGCTTTACAGGCATAATGACAGCAACAACAGCAGCAACAATAACATCATAATGTTTTATTAGCGAAAAGAGTCCCAGCTGAGATTTTGCTCTTTCCTTCAAGTTTTCAAAACAAGATGTACCCTTCTCTCAGGTTTATTTTCCTTGTGGTGGGAGAAGGGAAAACCTGTTCTCCCATTTTCCTCTTACCACTGCTTTTCCATTCTTCATTTCTGGTGAAGCCTTTCACAAATGCAGTTCAGACAGTTACTGTCCTCTAGCAATAAATCGATAAAGACAACTCTGCACTTAAGCCTCTAGGTAAGCCAAGCATATTTTGTGGCACCTTTGCCTTCCATTTTTTGATCCAGCTCCAACGTGGAGAAAAATGAGGTTTAATAACTTATTTACACACACACACACTATGACAGCAGAGGTACTGAAAGCTGAGGGAAGCTTTAGCATAAAATTGAAGTTTCAACACTACCTTTTTTTTTCTCTTGTGAATTTGTAAGTGATAATTATTTCCAGCTGATACCGAAACAAGATGATCCGCCCTTCCCATCCAAAAAGAGATTGAATCAAAAGAGAGTGTGGAGCATTATTGTTAATATGGTTAGTCAGAGTCTTCCATTCAGATTCAAATCTTTCACTCAAATTTTCTAACAGAAATTCTTCTACCAGTGCCAGGTGTAGAGGAATTTTAAGAACAAAAGTTAGAGAAGAGCTGTTACCTGAGTGCACTGGAGTCATAGAGTCTGCACGCTCCTCTTCCCCCACATCTTTTGCTCCCCCATTTCAGGCAGGTGGTGTCTATGGCTACTCCGAAATACACTGGGGCTGGAATCCCCGCTGGGTGTATTCAACAAACAAACAACCAGAGGTAAGAAATTTACTTTCCAGGGTGATCAGTTTTGATCTAGAGGCAGGTTGATGCAGAACATTAAATAATGTGTTCTAACAGCAGTGACACTGTTTGCTGGCTGGAGAAGACGTGCCTTGTGCTGCCCAGGCACACACCGCCCTTTCCTCCCTGTGGGAAGCCAGGAAAACATGACAAAACCTCAAAAAGCCTGTGGAATTCCGTGGAAGGAGTGCTGGCCACGGTTTGGTTTCCTCCCCCTGCGGGAAATCTCTGAGAAAAAAAAAAATAGGAGATATTTCTCCTTTCTTGAGAGCAATGGAGTCTGTTCAGCTTGGGTGTAGGGGTGTCCTGTGTGTGGGGTGGGGACGAGGAGGGACAGAGACAGTGGGGCTGGGAACCTGCAGTGGGGCTGCAGGAACCCTCCAGGTATCTTGAGATGTGGCAGGGGCAAACCTACTGCAGTTCTTGGGGGTGATGGAAAGGAAAAGCCTTTTTTCATGTGCTGGTGGGGACATCCCAGACTCTGTGTCAGCTTGGGAGCCACCCATGGTTGCTGGAGGAGAATGTAAGCCTGGAGAGAAAATTCTGGCCTGAAAAGGTGTAAGAAAGAGCCAACAGCTTGCTTTGATGTAATTTCATCCAGTTCATCTAACTCTGCTCATGTAAATAGGTGACTTGCTTCTTGCTAATTGTTTTTTTCATGAAGACCTAGAGGATTTTAGAATTTCCAGTTCATTGGCATCTCATGTTACCCTTGATTTCAGGTGGCTCTGCCACAAGGCTGCAGTGAACCCTGCCCCCAGGCACACCTGTGGTCAGATTAATTCCCTTAGAAACTAGTGAATATATGCCTGAAAAGCAATCACAACTTCTCAGCCATAGCTGTTCTATTATGCTTGTTGCTGAGTAAGGGGACAAGATGTAATTTTGATGTTAGCTTCATAGTCTACAGGATCACATCTCTATAAATATTGGCCTTGTGTATTTTAATTAATAATTATGTGATTTATGAAGTACAAAGCAATTTCCTTTTTCCAACCTAATTTTTTTAAATAATATGATATTTATTTGCAGATAGACATTGTTCTTTCCAACAATCAAAGCTTATTTCTAAGATAAATTATTAGTGAGGAGTGTATTAAAACCACTCAGGAGTACAAATGGACTTACCAAGCACTCTTATTGCCAGGGTATAGATACCAAGGGCAAATGATTTCAAGTGGGGTTTAATGCACCTAAAAATAATAATAATAAAAGAGGTGTTAACTAGAAATAAAGCATCAGGTGTGTATAATTAGAACACAAATAGAAAGCAAGAGAAAGGAATGTGACCTTTTCCTCCTTTATGTCATGGACTTTGACCAAACTGCAGAAATATGTAAAAAAGGTGATAAAACCAGGAATTCTGAACATCTATATTCAATATCACATTTTAAGAAAAATATGGATTTTCAGATGATATCATCACTTATGTGTTACTAACACAGGACAAGAAAATTGACAGTGAAACCATGCATCCATCAGATGGTTTTATTCAGTTAGACACTCCCTGAAATTCAGGATCAAGCCCCAGGCTAGTACAAGGTATTTAGGCACCCACTTTTCATTGCACCCTATCTAGGATCAGGGTAAAAGATAAATCCTCCAGGCCATTCTCTGACAGAGCAGATCCATTCAATATCCATTTGCATCTGGGCTCTTCTACGACTGCAGGGTGAGTCCAACACACACATCCAGTGCTTCTGGCTCCAGGTGAGCCCTGCTCCAGCCTCAGATCATCATCTGGCTCCTTGAGGGCAGGAGAACAGCTACCTTTCCCATCCCTGCTGTCAGCAGGGTGTGTTGGAGACTCTCAGACTTGTAGGAATCACTGCTCCCCCACCAAACGTGCTGTTTGACTCTACAATGCCTAATCCAGCACAAATCTGGGAATATGTTTGATTTTGGCAAGTGAGTAGTAGCAGTCACATGGTTAAACAAGGACATTTTTGGTACATGGGGTAACATGTATATCACCATGGTCATTAACAAAACTTTTGTCACAGTCATTCCATTCAATATAAATCAGAAAAAATGAAATGGGCTGAAATTCAATTTTTCACTGTGGATGAACACAGGACTCTGGAGGTACAGTCCATGTGGTCTGAACTGGGGTGGCCTCTGCTTCTGCAAAAATTAATGTAATTGGGATTATGCTTTAAAAAATGATAAAAATAAAAATAAAAATAAAAAATAATTTCAGAACTAACTCTATTATTCCCCACCAGGGGTAGTTTTCAACAGTTTATTCTGTAATGCCCTGGTCATGGATTATCATCAATCTGTTGATTGTGGCTTATACAAGCACTGCCATCTATGAGGGCATGACTGTAAAATGATTTTAAGTTGGAAGAACAGTGTCTTGCTCTCCTACTAGACACTTGCTACACAAGCACTCCTCAGCCTAGAGTCGTCCTAAACAAATCTGAGGGCATAGAAAGCAAAAAGTGGAAAATAAAACCAATAACTGGATATTTGATATGTGTGTAATAGGATTTATACCCTGCAAAAAAATATTCTCTTTCAGCTAAAAAAAAAAATTGGTTTATTCTTTGTATTGTCTTTGCACGGAAACAGGAGCCCTTTGTGATCCTGAGCGATAGCCAGAGCTCTTAGGGAGATCTGAGACTTCCTTTTCACTGCCTAATCACCTGCTATTAATAGCTGGTGCTTGAACAACAGCTATCTGAACTGCAGGGCTTTTTTCCCAAAAACTTCAGGGCTTTCCCAAGTTCCTTGGCTACTGTAATTAGACTAATACCACCAAAATGACATTTCAGCAAATGGCTTGGTTACGAGCTGTAAGAATATTTCAATGACTTCAGAGTGCAAACCATCAAAGTAAATGTCACTAAATCTTACAGGCTTTTAGGGATTTAGCTGTATTTGTCCTCCATGGCAGGTGCAACGATATTTGCTCATCTGAAAACATCAGCTTGCTTAAGTGCTGGAATCTTAACAGAGATGACTGAATACTGAATAATTTTTAAAAGAGATCATTGGAAAAAAATACATAATGAAGCCTGCAACTTGACCTTGGGACTATTTGTGTTCATAGAAAATTTATTTTCCTTCTGATAACAGAAGCACACTTTCAATTCAGACAGATTTTTGGAGAAAGTCAGTCAGTGATGGATCTCAAAAAAACCAAAAGTAAGCATGAGCTTAAAGTGGAATTGTGCCTACAGGTAATTTGCAGTGCATTAAAAAAAAAAAAGGATTGAACTCACTGAAACATGTTTTATTTAGCTGCACATCAAAGGTGGATGCCTTCAATCCAGCAGGAAAACACATAACTTCTCAGTTTCAGTTAAATGTCTCCCAAAGTAAAATGATTTTCAACAGCAATAAAAGTATTGGAGTACAACCAATAAAACAGTTTTCCTGATTTTATATAATGAAGTGGTTTAGTATTGTAATTGAAAACCTTTCTAAGCTTTTCTAACTAAATTGATTTAGCAGTAAGACCCCCAAGAGGAAGTTCTTAGGGCTGAGAGGGGCAGGAAAACCCCGTGTGATTTAAGCTTGTACGTGCTCAGTTATGAACATCTCCCAAACACTTAATTTTTTGTGCAGTGGAGACAAGAAGAAAGCAGGAGGTTGAGCATGGCTACCACAGTTTTGAGGCCCTGTGTGGTACCAGATCTGTACATTTTCCACCATGTGTTTTATGGATAGAAGGAAGACATCATGTAGAGGGAAAGGGGAAGGGAACTGCATCCCTGCATAGCTCATAGATATTTATCCAATGTGCCAGAAGCAACCACAGGGAGCAATCTGGTGCAAATCCTGAAGGCTTTGCTGCAAGCTCTCCACTCATGAATCATCCTCATCTTGGCACAATTGTGCAGAAGCTTCAGCAAAAATGGTCTAAGATGGATGAGAGTATGACTGTTCTTGGAATGAGCCCTTGGGGAGACAGAGATGCTGTGTGGTTTTCCAGCACTGAGGTAACCCTGCCAGGTGTGTGAGGAAAGCTGTGTATACAGGTGTGTACACACCTCACTGGTGGGGTTTGTGCAGGGCCGTGGGGAAGGATCCTCACCTCAGCCATTTCTGAAAGTCTAGGTGTGAATATTTATTCTGGTTCAAGGATTGTGATGGAACCGTAGCTGGAGTCACGTGTCTTTATTTAGGTTTTTCCATATGGGCTGTGTTCAGCCAGTTCTACCACTGGCATTGTCCATGTGGTAGAAAGATACCAGCAATGAGATAGGGCCTGGTCCAGAAAATTGAATTCGAAACCAAAGAGAATTTGGGAGCAAGAAAACACAGTTATAACATTAAAGATTGGTTAGACTGGATTTACTGTTGTTTTTTGTTTGAGAAGTAGAATGTGCCCATCTGGAAATAATTTGGAAAAAGGAACTGAGAAAGAAACGTTTCCAAAACAGAGCAGAGCAGGACTTGGAATCCAAAAATTGCAAGTAGCTGACAAAAATCCAGATTAAGCATTTGTAGTATTAAATGCCTTTTGCACTTGCTAAAATTAGCTTCAAAGCTTTCAGTGATGGACAAATATTTCCAGCAGTTAAGTTGCATTGGGTCAAGCATTCAATAAATCCGTGTGTGATTATCACAATAGGAAAAAAAATCTCATGCTAAAATGATCGTTAAAACAAGGAGAAAAATCTGGGACAGAACCATTATATGGAATATGCCACCTTGCATAGCTGCAAAACATTTCCCAGTACTAGGAATACCAGGAGGAGAGGGAGTACCAGTGTCAAAACACTTTGAAAACATTTGGCAATGCTAGCAGAAATGATTTCTTACCTTAGAAGCAGTATGTATCCGGGTGTGCCACCTACTGACAAAGTGTATGAAGTGATAACTGATATCACTAGAAAATGCAGAAACATTTTGGGACACTCATTTCCTTTTTGACATGGTCCCACCACAGCTGAGGAGCTTTGTGAAGATTCAAAGGTTCCCACACAGCTGCAGTTAAAAAATACCTGGAAGAGAGCAGGCAAATGTGTATGATAACCTAAAAGTGGATGTTTAGGAACTGTACATCATGCTTTTCTGGATGGCTGAAAGTTTAAGTCCAAAGTGGGCTTTACAAAAGGAAAAGGCTTATTCAGTGAAGGAGAAAATTATAAAGTATCTACTGTTGATGGACCTAGTTATTAGGGTTTTTTCCAACCGTTTTGGTAGCAAACAGCTTAAAAAAAAACCCCCAAACCTCCAACATTCTCTGCTTGTGATTTCTTCTGGCAACAGCAAGTGAGAAAATTTTAAAAGTGGGTGGCAGATTGTTAAAAATCCCTGAGGAGTTCAGGGCTGAAGAGGGTGTGCTGTGCTCAGTGTAAACCCCCTTACTCTGACAGAGCTGGTTGTATCAGACAAAATTATTGCTGTGGTCTGTTCATTAACAAAGGACTCTTGATAATAATATTAGAAGGTTAAATATTATTTATTAACATGACTCTGTAATTCAAAGGATTTGGGCTATTATTTGCCCAGCCTGGAGCATCCAAAGCTCTTGTTTTAAGCTGTGTTCAAGGAATGTTAGAATAGTTTACACAATCAGAGATAACATAGGTTTTCACCTCATAGGTTGAAAGGAAGAAAAACCTCCATCTCCTATATCAGGAGACAGGCAGAGAAATCTAAATGCCTTTGAAACACAGCTCAGAGATTTGTTTATAGAAACTTGTACAGAGTAAAAGACAGCAAAAAGATGCTTTCCCATGGGAAGATTTTTCTGCAGGCCTGCATGCAGAGAAACTTGTAATATGTTCTTGCAACACAAAACGACTCCCCGCTCACGTGGAATGAAATGGAAAGTGTCTCACGGTGTTTTTCCCAGCGCCGCTGGATGCCTGGCAGCCGGCCAGGCAGGGGGACACGTAGGTGACTCCATCCTCCCCACAGATGGGGTCCCACTCGTGCCTGGAACAGGAGCAGCCCGAGTTGCACTCTGAGAACAGGTCCTGCTCGTGATCAGCCATTGGTTTGGTTCTGTGGAAAAAGAGAAGTTGCAAAGGTGCTGTGTCGGGTTTTGGTGGAACAACAGAGGTGTGGAACACCCCCTGGGCCCTGTGAGGGGTTCCCCTCGTGAGTTCTGTGCCAGGAGTGGAAGGCAGAGCAGACTCTTGGTTTTTCTGGTCTTTGGTCTGTTGTTTATTTTTCTCTTATCAGCAGTCCAGTGCACCAGACTTAGCACACCAGAAGCAAGGCACAAAATGGTCACAAGGCACACAAATTCAAGGTCTTTTAAAGCTATTTCACCCAATTAACTCTTAAAATGTACTTTGTTTCTACTTTGTGTCCATGTTCATCACCTCCGTGAGACACACCCCTTTCAAACTGCACATCTACCAACAACTCTTATTAATCTATTCACATAACACCTACACTGTGGCTTTCTCTAACCAATGACTTTGTGCCAGCAACACTGCAGAAAATGGAGTAGGTGAAGAAACAAGGAGGAGATGAGACAACACCCAAAATCCTCCATCTTGCCTCCTATCTGCTCTCATACTAAAATTCCAAAACTCTAAAATTTTCACCCTGTGATAAACTACATTACTATCTACCACTACCTAATTCACACACTTGTAGATTCTAACTCATCCCAAAGTCTTGGAAGCTTTCTCCAGGGACATAGCTTAAAAGTAGTGTTCTGTTGAGGGTCAGGGCTTCTCAAAACAGGCAGAGAAGCATTCTCTGTGCCCTGGACTCCAACAGTGCTGCCCAGTAGATGTGGAGGACATCACAATCACCTCCTGGGTGATGCTCTCTGCCGGGAGCACCTGGCCAGACCTTCTCCCTCTAGCCCATTAAAGGTTGTCTCTTCACAGCAGTGTAAATCCTCATTTCTCTATTATCCAAAGGTTTTCACACTATCACACCACCTACTGTGAGATGGTATTTACTTTATTAAGGGGAAAAATAAACAATTTATATTCATGCATTTTCCCAGATTTTCTCTGGTTTTAGTTATGCAGCTTTAACACAACTAGGCAAGTGGCAAAGAAGGGATTGAGTTACTCATGGGAAGTGGTCTCAGTAGAGGTTAGCAAGGAATTTATCAGAATGGGATTCATCCAAACTGAGTGTCTGATACCTTGCACGACAGCTCTCTGCCAAATTCAGTCATCAGACACCAGTGGAGCAGCTGCTGTGAGTCAGTGCTGGAAACTCCTCCCAAAAAGTTAACTTTACAGAGTAATAGCATGGGCAAAAATGCTCGCCTCAGGTGTACCTCATGGTTAACATCATGGTTAATCCATGAATCCCTAAATTTTGAGTTCAAAGGCTATTAAATGCCTTTCATTGTTCAGTGGCACACAGAGGCAAGAAACAATTAATTGAATCTCTTCCCCCCTACTGAGCTACTCACATTTCCAGGAATCACTGGGCTCAAAGGATGGGTCCCATGGCAATAATAATTAAAAAGTAATCAGAAAAATAATCTGCACTTGTCGCATAAACCAGTGGGGTTTATGAGAGGGTCACGACACAACACCTGCTGGAATGGAGTGGTTTCCACTGACTTGAATCAAATTTCTGGGAAGCATATTCAGGTCAGCCACTCTCTTTTCAACAATATATACTCTGTGAAACAAAATGAGGAAGGAGTTTGGTTTGCAGCAGCCCTTTCTGTGAGGCATGGCCTGCCCAGCATACCCCTGGTACGACACAGTCAGTCCGGCCACCTCCGAGTTCCCGCAGCCCATGGCAAACAACGACAGCAGCAGAAGGTAACCAAAGAAAGATGAGCCCAAGGAAAGTTTTGCAGCCCCCAAAACACCAACTCCGAATTTTTTCATGATCAGTCCTCCAGAGAATATGCCAAAGGCCACAGCAGGAATGTTAATGAGACCTGAAATCAAACAGAAAAATCTGTATTAATGGAAACCCCAGCTCAATGGGCTAACCTTGCCAGCCACAAAAACAGCTGCAGCAATCAGATGAAGGAGCAAAACATAAAAGATCTTCTGTCAGGGCATTTTATTTTGTCCAGACTTAGACTGATCCTTGGAGTGTTACAAAGGTGCTGGGACAGCTTTGAAAAATTTGCTCCCAAGGACATCCTTCTGTGCTGGTTCTTTGACAGAGAGATTATGGATAAAGTTTAGATAATGCTCTTCCAGTTTCTTAAGCTAGGTGTTTTTTCCCACAATTAGTTTGTCAGTAGAGTAGAGTCATCTGCTAATTCCTAAAGGACAAATTTAGTTTTACCTAATGTTATGAAAGCTAGAGTAAGACTTGCCTTTTTACATTTTTTTTGGTGCTTCAAATTGCTCTGACAATTTTGATATCTATCAGAGATTGTGACAGAAACTGTTCTTTCAAAAAATAAGAAGAAAGAGTAAAAGAGGTTGTGAAAGAGAAATAAACACTGTGAGTTTGAGTCAGCACTCAGTTTTTTTTAGGAAGGGTGGATTTGGAGAGAAAGGAAAAGGTGGAAGAAAAATCACCTTATTGCAGGGACAGCCACTCAGCAGGATCCTTCCCTAACCACTCTGGATCTAGTCCCTGTGCTCAGAGAAATCAAGTGGTTCTTAATCCCCACTCAGTTTGCACATACCTGAAAGCTTAGCTCCAGAAAATCTTTAAATACAACGAGAAGTACTATACTGAATGTAGGGATTGTTTTCTGGACTTTCCTTGGCCATCAACTATACTTGAAGATTTCTCCTTGCTTTGAGGAGCTTCGTGCCAGGAAATTCCAGCTTCTATCTTTAATGGAATTAACATAGCACAATGGATCATTGCAGCTTTTCTGCACATATATACCTCTGTTGCTGTGCAACTAATGCTGCTCTGAAACAAGGCAGCTCCCTCTGGGCTGGGTGGATGTAAACCTCTTTGCTGCTTAATGCTCTCCAAGCCCTGGACCTCTGGAGCTGAACCCCACATGCAGGTTCAGCAACTGGGCAGGCAAGTCCACCCTCCTGAAGTCAGCTGCAAAAATGTTGATCTCTGTACCCCAAGGCTGAAACAGCTTCTCTCTCTTGTGCTGTAAGGGACAGCTTGGGATATGACTTGACTTCCTTTTATTTAATTCCAATCTCTTCAGAGTCACCCATAGCACTTGCTGAACTGATCTTTGTTTTGTTGAAATAAATGTGGTTTTTTATTTCATATATTNGCAGCAGATCTGTCTGATGATAAATTTATGTAAACTACCTTAAAATTATTTCTCAGTTATTTTCTTGCATTGTACATATATTGCTTTTCAAATTTCCATTTAAATGGGAATTAAGATATCAAATCATGTAAACTTTTACAGTAAGTCTTGCATAGATAAACTCAGAGTTAATTAGTGCTGAAGCAGAAGTGAAATAACTTACCTTTTCTGAGCTATTACTTAAAGTCAGACAAGGAAGAAGAAGAAATGAACATACTCTAAAAAAATACAATTTTTCCTATATATATATATGCCACTCCTAAAATGTCCATTTTAAAGATATCAAGAAGCAGATATAGCATTACCTATAACAAAGTTAGTTTTTGAAGATGTCTGCCCATACTGTTGTTCAATATACTTTGGCTTATATGTCACCATGCCAATTAAAGAATTGAACTGAATGATACTTGCACACAAATACAGAATGTAAACTGGATTCCCAAAGAGGTTCTTCAGAGATGGCAAGAAGTCTGCAAGACAAAACAGCAGAAATAACAAGCAGGCCAGAGAGAGAATAACTGCTGTGAGTAATGCTTTGTAACGTGTGCACCTTCCAAAAAACCCAAAACTGCAAAACATTTCAGAGGGAATCTGGGAAATTCCCTGATGCTCCTAACAGCTCCCCCATTTCTGGAATTTCTGGATGGAGGAACAGTGGAGCAAAACACTAATTTCAGCAGCATCAATTTCCCAGAAGAGTTATCCTGATTTAAATACCTTCTTTCCCTCATAAACTGGGAATGATTTGGTTTCTATGTCTCTTCAACAGCCACAGCACTGTTCAGCTTAATTTGGAGCAAAGAGTGCTCAGCACAGCTGCCAGTAAGCACAGACACATTGAGGTACAGATTCAGGTTCTGAGGGAAAATGCTTTTGGCAAAGCACAGCCAAGGAAATGCAATTGTGCAAACCAGCTCCTGTCTAAATCCAGACAGCCCCCTTTAATATTGTAGCTGGTCTGTGCCCATCTATATTCTGATCAGATATTGTACCTGTCTGCCTAATGAATGAACTTACAGGAAAAAAAAATAATTAGCAAAAACCAAGCGCTGGTTTTCTTCTGAGCACCACTTCTGCAACGGTCACTGTATGTGAATAAAACATTTTTGCAGAGCTTCATGATATGTGCTGGGCCACTATTGTAATTTTACAAATCTCAGCCCAATTCTCATGCAATAGCAAGTCCAGGGAACATTGCAGAGATCTTTTTGTGTGTACTATGGAGTTGGAGAGTGACATCTGAGGGAAAAAACCCATAATACTGAGACCATTAAAACAGGGACTCAGAAAGTATAAAACTTTAAAATCTAAAAGCCTTTGAGTGAAAAACTCAACAACCAGGAAGAAAACTCAAGTGATTTGCCTTTTGCCATCTCTGCAAGCTTTGCTTGTTGCCAAGAGGATGTGCCTTGGTCCTTGCTGTCCTCAGTGATGAACTTTGAGTGCTCAGAGGAGGAGCTGGAGTCCTTCCTGCTCTCAGGTTTGGGGAGGTGCTTGGGCAGGAACCAGAAGGGGATGCCAGCCAGGATGCTGATCAGCCCAGCTATCAGGTACCCCAGCCACCAGGCTCCCACCCACTGCACGTCCTTGGGACTTATTGTGAGGCTGTCTGGAGAAAGAAGAAACAAACAAACACATCTTTGAGGACACTTGCTGCTAACAGGGAAGGTGGTTTTGCAGGGACTTTCCATCCCCAGCCTACCAGAGCTGTGCTCTGTGTCACTATGTTGTAGTTGAGTTTAGGAACAGCAAGAGAGATGACACACACTCCATGATTCAGAAGGCATAAAGGCTTATTTATTAATAGAATATCACACTCTTATAGAGAAGTTCATGCACCTAAGACCTGACTGGTCTTTAGGAGACTCCTGATTAAACAGGGAGTAACTCCTTCTTGTAAACATCCTGCACCACACCAGGTGCAAGGGATAAGATAATAATTGTTTGAATTCTTTTCTCTAAGTTTCCCAGACTGAGTTATCTCTGTTCTTTCTTCAGAAGAACTGAGAGTAACCACATCACTGGGGGTGTTTTACAGGAGCAGCTGTGGGGACAGGCTGAGGACTTGCTGATTGCTGGGGCACAGCAGCAGCCTAGCCCTGACACTGCTGTGCCACTTGCACATCCCCAGAGATGCTGCAGGGACCTGCACCTGGGCAGTCCAGCTGGCCACTCACTTGCTCCCAGCCAGGCTGTTCTGCACAAAAGCCCCAGGAAAAGCCTGTTGTCCTCCTGGGTTTTTTTCTTCCTGTTTTCTCAGAAGAAGGGCAATTTCTCAAACTCAGGAGGCTTGGTACCCTCTGCCAAACTACTTTTCTAGGCAACAACAGGATATTAAAAAAGCACATGCAGGATCCTGAGCCTCAGTCCTGTTTCCTCCTGGCTCCAATTATCTCCCCAGAGCCTCCTTACCACAGCATCTCTTGGAGGCACCTGCTGCAGATCTGCTGGGGCTGAGGAAGAGTCAGACCTCCTTCTTCCCCTACACCTCTCCTTCTTGCCAGCCTGTTCTGCATGGGGCACTGCACTGCTGTCATCCTTTTCATTCCATGAAGTGCCCACTCTACCCCTGCTAGCCCCTCATGCCTAGAAGATAACCAGAGAGTTCTTGGCCTCAAATAGGCATTTTGGAGCCTGACTGGGTTTTTAAAGCCCGAGTGTTCTGACTTACCCAGATCTACAAAGCCAATGTCAACGTAAAGCTTGGCACACAGGGATCCCAGGAGAAAGCCAAATATTGGCCCTATAATCGCGACTGTCTGCACACAGCCTGGGATAAAAAACAGGGGATTGTTACACTCCTGAGCTGGAAAGGGCATCTAACAGCAGATTATGGCATGTGATGGGCAGCAGGAGATACAGTTACAAAAACTGGAATATTTTCAAGAAGGAGAAAAGTAATAGATAAAATTTGCTCTGCTACAACGATGCTTTTTATTGTTATCCAGTTAAAGAGTTAAATTCAGCCTGAAGGGAAAAATGTCAGGAAACTGAATGGCCTGGACTCCATAGCAGCACCAATTTACAATGGCTAGAAATGCTTTAGCTGACTTTTTAAGATTAAAGTAACTGGGGAGAAAATGTAATTTTTTAAAGTTAATTGATCACTTCTAGTTGAGGTAGGCCCTGAACAGGCTGAGAAATCACTTTGCTTTGGTTTCCACTGTTAATATGTTCCAATACACCCTCAGCCTCACCCTCACCCTCAAACTTTCTGAATACTTTGAATTTGAAAAAATTCACCTGGAAATCTGGGAAAACTGGATCTTTTACAGACAGAATCTGATTTTTTGCCTTTTGCCTGGCTGGAAACTTGTCAAGAGCAGATGCTGATGAGATAGGATTTTTTGGTAATATTTCAGGTGAATGTGCAGCAATCGGACAGTGAACACAAGAAAACAGTGATCCCAACTTTCTAAAGTTTCAGTGCTATTGTTTATAATCCTACATGAATCTGGAGGGGAAGTTTTGAGTGCTCACTGAAATTCTATTTTAAGTGCTTAAAAGAGTGCTTGTTTTTATCACTTTCCAGAGAACTGAATGTGCACAGAGGCTCAGCAGTCCACATCCAGAAGAATTAGGAAGATTAGGGTAGCAGCAGGAACTCAAGGTCAAATTCTTTCACCAAATTAAGATAATGGAACTGTGCTGGTATAATTAAATGGGAACTTGGTCCCTTGAGTGTACATGACTGTTAAATAAACTTTAATATTGGAAATTATGCAAACAAAACAATCAGAGCAAGTTAATTCAGTAACATTGATTCTGTTATTCAGAATGACTTGGTTTCCTCTGAGGAAAAATGCATTAGGAAAAAGAAATAATATTTATTTTACCAATATATAAGGCAGCATTCTCTTCAACAGCATAATCATCGATGTATGTGATGCCCAGGGGCTGGATAGGGGTTTCACCTATTCCACGCAGAAGATTTCCCAGTAAAACATAGATCCACATGGAAGAACCTGCTTCCTTTTCACACCCTGTGTACACAACAAGAGGCAACAGTGATGTGTTTTCAGCAACAGTTTGACACGGAAAGCTCAGCTAAAATACTTCAGCTGTGGGAGAAACAGTAGGAAAACTGTGAAACAGCTTAAGGTAGACAAATTTTTAGCATGAGCTGCCTCATGGATAGAGAATTAGATAGAATAGATAGACTAAGATAGAATTTTGCCGGTTTTATAAATTTGCCACCACATCCCTTTTTAGAAAACTCTTTCACTTCCTTTGAACCAAAACTGGGATCTCCTGACAGAAAGATTTGGGAAACATTAAGGACAGCCAGCACTACCAGCCCCAAGATTTAACAGAGATCATTCTCACCTGCATTTATTTTTGCTTGAGATTTCTCCAAGGCTGAGAGTGGAGTTTGGCTTTTATCCTGCAGACATGGAGAGAGGCTAACAGTCGAGTTGATGGTGGAAGGGAAACTTTCATACCGGTATCTGCTCAGAAAACAAAGTTATATTTATTCCTAAGTACTGATAAGAACAAGCAATCAGATCTGTAACTACCAGATAGGCCTGTAGCACCTACATGCAAATTTCATCTGCATCCATGTGATTCCATCTGGATCCCTTGCCAGTGGCAGTTTACAGGGGACAAACAGAGCTCTATTTGTGCTGCAGCACATGAAAATTGTCCTGTTGTTCGTTTTTGCATCAATGATTAATTTCCGTTTAACAGGCACTTTGCTCTACTATGATACATGGATTTGGACTAAGAGATTGTCAGACACTGGTGTATCCTCTGCCTTGTGATTGGTACTCAGATTGTCTTCCTGAGTTTAGCCATTGCTTCTTTACTGACATTTCAACATAAACCACATCAAAATGTGGCCAATCAAGACTGGAGACTAATAAAAAAAAAGCTGATTACAACTGAAAACAGTATGCATGGTAAATTATTTGCTGTACAGTAATAAATCTTTTCACAAAAAAGAAAAAAAACACCAAACAAAAAAACCAAACCAAAACAAAAACCCCAAAAAACCAAAAATAAAACCCTAAATTAAGTAGCCACATCCCCATGTGCCTATTTCTATCACCATAATCAATGCCTAAATGTTTTAGTGAGCTGCCATTCAGTGTGCAGAGCCCAGCTGGAGAGCACTGATCACTTTGCACTTACCGTCCCATGAAGAACTGGGGCATTGCAATTAGGAATGTTCCAGCTGACATAATTAAGCAGCCTGCTCCAATTATTCTTGGCCTGTGAAGCTTTGCTCCAAAGTAGCTCACCAGAATTATGATCAGGAGGTTCCCTTTGAGAGCACAAAAAGAAAACTGAGTTTTACTGCTTGTTGATAAGAAATGCCCTAAAATAACAATTCCTAGTATGTAGTACAGGCACTGATTTCAGGGAGAGAGGGCTGATGGGATTGGTCTTTCTCCTTCTTTCCAGGCATTCTACAGGAGCCCAAAGCCTTCTGTGACAGGAAAACCACAAAGCTTTGGATAAACAGCTGGAAAAGAGGAAAGACTGTGCCAGCTGAAGAGAGCAAATAACCAGAAAAGCAGAAAAAGGAGGAATCCAACAGAGTTTTATACACTGAGGCTAAGATTTAATTCCTATGAGTACCACAGTCCACTGAACACTCATGAGGTAAATTCAGTAATTTGAAATTGTAAGAGACAATGACATGCTGGAAACATTAATGTGAGAGGGAAGGAGAGGGACTGGACAAGAAATGTAGATTACAGTTAGAGGTTTGTCCTCCTGCTGCTTAATAAATCACAAAGGACAAACACCTGTAGGGGGATGGATTTCTGCCTGCAGAAATCCATGCAGGCAAATTCTCATTCAACATGTCTATTAGTATGAATTAGGCACATGCTTAGTTTATTAAATGGCAATTTTTTGTAATGTCTATGCTGAATTGCTTGTATTAGCAACCTTATCCTATTGAACATTACCATGCTGATAGTCCCACTTATTTTTACTAGGTGAATCTTGCTCAGTTTTATGGTTCAGGGAGATTCATACAATCATTTTTCAGAACAAACTGCATCACTCTTTTTTTTCTGAAAATAAAAATGGGTTTCTACAGCACATACCAATTTCAAAACTTCCATCAATAACACCAACCAAAGAGGAAGGGATGTCAAATCTTCTTTCTATTTGTGTGATAGTACTTTTTAGATAACTTCCTGACAGTGCTTTAGCAAAATAAACAAAAGACAATGCACCGAGAAATATCTGTGAAAAAAAATGACAGTGATTAAAATCAGGCAGTACAGAAGATACATTAATTATTTTTAAACAAGTTCTGCACTCCTACCCCTTCTTTTGCCAAACAGCCAAACCAATATTTCCCCTACTTCTTATTAAATGCTAAATTGCTAATTTGTTCATCTCTTATGAGCAATATTGGTAAAAAACTGAATTGACTCTCAACCACTGCTAATTTCAGGTAGATGCCAAAGCTACTGCTCTGTTGAAAGACAGAAAATTGTGATTTTCTCAGGAGGGAGTATCTCCCACAGTAACCATATGGGAAAATGCTAGGTGTAGCTTGGTGGGGAGGTGAGTTTTGAACATTTTTAAATATGTTACATGTTCCATGAGATGAACAGTGACCTGCCAGGCAACTCTCTTCCAGGCTCATCCCTCCCCTACAAGACCTCTTGCAATCTCTAACACATGCATTTTCCTCAGAGTGCACCCTGCATTTTGCACCTTCTCTCATCCTCTTGTTTGGCAGAGACAGTTTTCTCTTAGCTAGCACTGTATCTGGTTTAGCATGTTCTTCTGAATCAGGAGTGGGCTTTGGAAATGAAACTCCATCTCCCTTCACAGTGCTTTGGTATACACTTCAAAGGTACACACTGAGCCCCTTTCCCACAGAATTAATCTGGAAGATGAGGGCTGGTCCGAAATGGGAGCGCAGGGTCCTTAGCATGAACTCTGTGTTCCTGCACATTTATTGCCTAAATCTGCCCTCACTGAATGCGGCCCAATTAGTTTATGTGCTCCACAGATACTCACACACAGTGCAATTGAGTTTATATGCTCCACAGATACTCACACACAGTGCAATTGGTCATGGAAACCACAACACTGCTTTCTACCTTCAGGTACAGGTGGTGTTGACTCACAGAATCACAGAATCACAAGACTGGAAGAGACCTTCAAGATCATCGAGTCCAACCCAGCCCTAACACCTCAACTAAACCCTGGCACCCAGTGCCACATCCAGGCTTTGGTTAAACACACCCAGGGATGGTGACTCCAGCACCTCCCCGGGCAGAACATTCCAGAACTTTATCACTCTTTCTGTGAAAAACTTTTTCCTAATATTCAACCTGTATTTCCCTTGGCACACCTTGAGGCTGTGTGCTCTGGTTGTGTCAGCTCCTGGAGACAGAGCCCAGCCCCAGCTGAGCACAGGCACCTTTCAGGGGTCACAGAGAGTGCTGAGGTCACCCCTGAGTCTCCTTTTCTCCAGGCTGAGCACCCCCAGCTCCCTCAGTGGTTCCTCACAGGGTTTGTGTTCCCAGCCCCTCACCAGCCTCGTTGCCTCCTCTGGACACACTCAAGCATCTCAATGTCCTTCCCAAACTGAGGGGACAGAACTCAATATGAATATGGATACAGATGCTTTCTGTAAAACCCAGCCCCAGAAATTAAGAGACATGTTAAGGTTTTATTTGAATAGAAGCCTTGTGCTGCTCCTTAGTCCTCTCTGACAATCCCACTCCCAGTAAGCTCTCAGCAATGTACTCACCTCCAGTGCAAAACTCCTCACAACATCTCATTTGACAAGGCACAGTGGCAATAACATCACTGCTGAATGCAAATTCTTGTGTTAAGGTTCAAATATATCTCTGTGTCATGTTCAATACACTTTATCCAGGGCTGGTTATCCCTCCTTCAGAAACAGTTATGGGTAAATAAATGTATACAAAACCTCTCTGGTTCTTTTTTCCTACAGCAGCAGCTCTCAAAGGACTCTCTGTACAAATACTGTCATAATATTTTACATTTTCTGTATGTTTATGCCCTTGGATTTTAAATAGCAATGTGACAGCACATTTTTTTACAGGAAAATTGTATAGGTGAAGTACAACTTGGAACGCTTCTGAATGTCTTTGGCACAAATTTTTTTACTGGGTTTGCAACTGCCCCAGGTGTGCAGGGGTGGAAAGACACTCCTGATTTAGGGCTGGGACAGAAAGCTACACATGATTTCACATTTTTCTCTGGTTTGTCAGTGCTTGTAAGTAGATAGTTCACCACATCATTCTAGTTAATAAAGGCATTTTTAAGACATAAGAAAGTTGGTAATGAAGGCTGATAATTGGTAAAAATAACCTGTTGTATCTGCATATTGTTTTCTTAACACATTAGGCAAAACCTGAAGCAGGTTTCTTCATGACTTAGAGATACCTTTAATAATTTCATTCTGACTCAGCAAGACCTAACCAGAACTTAAAAAGGGTTAGTTCACAACAAAAACAAAAAAAAAGATTTTCTAAGTTCCTACAGGAACACATTAGTTATATTGGTTTGGTTTCCCAGAAAACACAGTTTCTTTAAAGAGAAAGAAACTGAGCTGAAATATTATTGCTTTTCTATTTCTGGAGCTAATAAGATGATTCCTGACTGGCTAATCTGTGACTGAATTTTTATTCATTGACGGGATTGGATTATCATTGTAGCAAATGGAGAAGCAGTGATAGAATTATATTATGGTACAAAATTTATTTAATACAACTCATCTTCCAATTCAAAACAAAACCATTCAAAATTTATAGACTTCAGGGCAACTATTGCTCATTTCATTGGCTGTACTGGGAGCTGGATTAATAGCTGAAAGTAGAAAGTGTTTGAGTGAGGGGAAAAAACAACAGAAATGAAGAAACAGAAAAGAACTGGGCAGGGCCGAAGACTCATTTTCCGTGTAACTCAAATCATCTCACCACTGTATGGTGATTTTGAGACCTCACCTGTTGCATGAACATATTATAAGTTTCTCTGCATGCAGGCCTGCAGAAAATTCTTCCCATGGGAAAGCATCTTTTACTGTCTTTTTACTCTGAAGAAGTTTCTGTAAACACTCTCTGAGTTGTGTTTTAAAGACGTTTAGATTTCTCTGCCCGTCTCCTAATATAAGAAATAAGAGTTTTCTTTCTTTCAGCCTATGAGGTGAAAAGTTGTTATCTCTAATTGTGTAAACTATTCTGAAATTCCTAAGACAGAGCTTAGAGCAAGAGCTTCAGATACTCTGGACTGGGCAGATAACAGCCCAAATCCTTTGTATTATGGAGTCATGTTAATAAATTTTATTTAGCCTTCTGATTTTATTGCTAAGAGTCCTTTGTCAATGCACGGACTACGGCAATACCTCACCCAAGAGAGTGTCAGCATTTTGGAAATGAGGCAGAGGCAGCAAGCAAAGCTTTGTGCTGCCTGCTGTGCTCCTCCAGGGTGCAGCTGCCAGCAGCAGGTAGGCACAGCCACATGGTGAGCCTCAAAGCAGGGACCTCCATCACCTCCAGGGAAAACTTCTTGTGGGTGAGAGAGATGTAGATAAAACGGGAATACTTCTGCAGTTCCATTTCAAAGTCACCTCATGCAGAGGTCTCTTGGATGAGGGATGTTACAATCACGCTTTAATGGCACAGCACTGGAAACGCACGGACCATAACACAACATCACCGTGGAGAGCCCAGGAGGCTACCATGGCTACTGCCTTAGGAAAGCAATCTGCACTGACAGCTGCCTGTCTGCCACTGCTCTGCTCTCAGCTTCAGGTGGAGCAATAAGCAAGATACAGGGACTTTTCAGGATGGGTCTTGAAGATCTCATAATATGCAAGCCTCAGCCAACAAATTATATTTGATGACTGCCAAGCATTAGGCAAATACAGATCTGAAGAAGATTTTCTTGTGACTTAGAAATGCATCTAATAATTTCATACTGACTCAGCATAATCAGAGCTTAAAAAGAGACCATTCATCAAGAGAAAAAAAAAATAAGATAAAAAGAGAGATTTTTCTAAGTCCCTACTGGAATATTCAAAAACTCTTACTCTACCTTTATACCTCCACAACATGACTGTTTTTCCTTGGATGCAGATGATTCAGATTTGAACGAAGATCGGTCCACAGGCAAGATTGTGTTGTTTGAGAAAAAGTGAGTATTTTCTTTTGATGAGATCTCCATGATGGTATCCTCTGCCTCTAAAGCAGAAAACATGGAGAACACTTTAAAAGGGCATCCTATTAGCTCAGCCTCAAAAGCTCATCATGTGACAGCAACACCCCCCTGGACTGTTTTCCCAACAACAGCAATTACCAAACTTTACAACAGAATCTGACCAGTGCACTGGATGTTTAATTATGGAAATTTGCAATCCACTTGCCTATAATAATGGAGATTAAATCATACTCAGCAAACAGCCATCATCTTCATTCTGTAGCCAGCATCAATGTGATTTCATTAAACATTTGAGCAAGCATTGCCAGCAGACTGAACAAGGCTCGTTATCGTATCGTAGAAACATTTCTGAAGTCTTCAGGTAAATTCGTGTTTCTAGATGTGACCAGGTCTGCAGAGATTTCTCAGGGCTGATCTCTCAATTTCCCATATATCTGGGACATGAAGTAATTAGATCAAAGGAAATCTATCTCCGCTAATGAGGCACTTGAATTGTTTTAGATGGAAACATTAGCTCTAATCGTCTGATGTGAGCTAATGAGTTACACAAGAATAAAGAGGTTTAGTTCCCTTTACCATTTTACATAGAGTCTTAGGACTCAGTGCTCAATTGTTCCAGGAAAAATGTGAATTTGCTTCTTTGCAGGTAAATACAAAGAAGTAAAGAAAACCTAAATACTGCACTTTGAAAACAAAAGATATCAGTAATTCTTAAATCTCTAGTTACATACTGCAGTACTTTGTTCTTAACTTCAATCTCTAAATCAGATCTGAAAATATTTATGAAATCAGCTTTTTTGTGTTTTAGGCAGTCCTATGTTTTACAGAGCTGCTGCCTGAAAATATGAATAGGAACAGTTCCTGTTCTTTCATGTTTGTCTGAAGAAACAGATCTTACATAAGTTAAAAATATGTATGGTTTTATGTATATGTCTCTACCTCTGGATACACGTGTTTTCATGGCTTCCCAAACAGGCACTTGTTTTACCAGAAAGACAGGTGAAAATAACAAAAGTATGTCTTTAGATGCTAAGATTTGCTCATAGGCTCTGTTCTTATATGAACCAGGCAAAAAGACTTTGCTTGTAGCACCAAAAATTTCACCAAGATCTCTCTATCATTTAAAATAAGAGCTATGACTACATATAAGAGAAATATTTGCATTTCACACTGTCCTGACAGGAACTAATGTATTTCCTCATCAACACTAAAGAGTATAGAGATTTTTTTGCAATAAGAAAATAATTTTTTTGTGCTTGCTGAACACCCATTGCACCTATTCCTGTTCTGCTTGTGATTTTCTTGATGCCTTGTGAAAAGTCACTCTGTCTCTCTCTGCCCCACTTTTGAACCTGTACAATGGGGAAAGACAGCTTGTACCTCACAGCACTTGCATGAGGATAAATTATTTTATGACAATCACATAAGGTGTGCTGCCATGTAAGCACATCAAATAGCCTCCACCATAAGGTTTGAAACACTCTGCATATTTACAGCAATTTTGGAATGAAAAAACCCCAAAACCTGGAAAAGGAAAACATATGCACCATGGCTAATGAATTGTCCTTACCTCTGAGCAAAGCAACTTCCAGCTAGAGAGGGTGTGGCAGAGGTGTAGAGGGTCTCCCCCACTGCACCACATATGCAGGATTGGTCAGAACACACAAAAAAATTGCTGTGGTGTTGTGGGGGTGGAATATGATAAACTGATGCTTGACAGCAGCATGCAAGCTTCTGTTCCACTGAGTTGAAACAAATCTCAAATGGACAGCAGAGCTTAACAACACTTATGCTCAAATTATTACAGCATAAAAATTGTCAACATTTATTGTCTGACTGTCAAACTGAAGAGTGCAAGGAAGGCCTGATATCCATGCAGGCTCTACAGGTTTTAATTTATCCCCAGCTGCTCTTGTGGCATGGCTTTAAGGAGGTTGGTAGTTTTCAGAGCCACCTGCAGCCATGTATGTCAGAGCATCATTTTGGTTGCCCTGACAATGTCTCTGATGGAAACTTTTAACCCAAGACAGAGCAGAGAAATGTGCCCAGTGGAACCACAGCCAATTGCACTATTTGTTTAAATCCTTCCTCTTTAGTGCAACCAGAATACACAGGACTGACTCACTCTAATCACAAATTTGCCACTCAAATATTTATGGCACTGTTGGTGTTATAGTGGGAATATTCCTAACAGACTGTCAATTCCAGTGGGAGGTGAGGGACATCTCTGGTTTTATCCAAGGATGGCCTCAGGTTGTTTCCATATCTGGGATACCATATTTCTCTAGTGACACAGAAAATGAGGACAGAGAATGTCTAAGCATTTCCTTTCCAAGTATGGCAGGAATGCCAGAAAAATGTAATTACAGAATCATGGAATTGTTTAGGTTGGAAAAGACCCCTAAGATCATTGAGTCCATCTGTAGATGCAGCACTGAGAGGTCCACCACTAAACTCTGTCCCTGAGTGACACATTCATCCATCTTTTAAACACCTCCAAGGATGGTGGCAGCCACTTCACTGGGCAGCTCCTGCCAGGGCTTGACAACCCTTCCAGGACAGACTTTCCTGGGATGCAATCTGAACCTCCCTGGTGCACCCTGAAGCTGTTCTTTCTTGTCCTACCGCTTGTTACTCAGGAGAAGAGCCTGACCCCCCTCACTACAGCCTCCTTTCAGGGAGTTGTAGAGACCCACAAGGTCCCCCCGTGCCTCTTTTCTCCATGGGAAACACCCCCAGCTCCCTCAGGTGCTCCAGGATAAACACCCCCAGGATAAACACCCCCAGGATAGACACCCCCAGGATAAACACCCCGAGGATAAACACCCCCAGGTTAAACACCCCCAGCTCCCTCAGGTGCTCCTCACAGGACTTGTGCTCCAGACCCTTCCCCAGCTCCACTGCCCTTCTCTGAACACACTCCAACACCTCAATGTCCTTGCAGTGAGGGGCCCAGAACTGGACACAGGATTTGAGGTGTGGCTTCACCAGTGCTTGGTCCTGCTGGCCACACTATTGCTGATACAGGCCATGATCCCATTGGCCTGCTTTAAGATTTCTTTCTTGAAGAGTGTCCAGCCTTCCCTGACCCCTTTGCCCCTCAGAACTGCCTCCCAAGGAACCCTGTCAGCCGTTTTCCTGAACAGGCCAAAGTCTTCCCTCCAGAAGTCCAAAGTGGCAGTTTGCTGAGCTCCCCTCCTTACTTCTCCAAGGATTGAATCTCTTTCATTTCATGATCACTGTGCCCTAGACAGCCTGCAAATGCCACATCACTTGCCAGTCCTTCTCAGTTCACAAACAGGTCCAGTGGGACACCTGTCCTCTCTGTCACCAGCTGTGTCAGACAGTTTTCTTCCACACACAGCAGGAGCCTCCCAGACCTCCTGGGCCTCACTTCCTCTCTGCTGTGCTGTATTTCCAGCAGACTCCCAGCACGACATCTGCCTTGCTGGCCTTTCCACTGACTCCTACCCAGAAAGAGTTGTCCCTGCTGTCACTGTCATTAAGCTCTAGAAATCAAAACACTGCCCAATGTACGGGACTACCCCACTGCCTGTCCCTTTTGAAGAGTTTGTGACCATCCACTGCAGCACTCCAGCTGTGCTTCATCACACCTGTAACAACTGAGTGCAGGTGGGTGACACTCTGCCTGAAGGACAGCTGCTGGCCATGCTCACACCTTGTCCCTGGGTGTGAGCCCTGTCTCCTGGTGTCACAGCTGGGGCTCAGACCCCTCCTTCCATCCCTGGCTCCAGCTGCCTGGGCTGTGGGAGCCCTCTCTGGTGGCCCTGCTTTCCACCCCACCAAAAGCACGCCCGGCGGCTCACCTGTGACACAGCTTGGGTGGCAGTGGCACTCACCGTCCCCAGGGCTGGCATGTGGACCTGTGCCTGATGGTCAGGTCCAGGGAGAGCCCCGTCCCTGAGCATGCATTCAGCAGGCTAAGACACCTCCAGGCAGCTCCTGAAGTGCCCCTTCACTGGCCCAAAGTGCAGGCAATGAGAAAACATCCTTCCCCCCTCTGGAGCTCCTCCACCCTGCAGTAAGCCTCCTGAGCCGTGCCTTTGCTGCGTGTCAGCCCACAGGCACAGCAGCTGCACTTGCTGCACTGGGTGGACACACAGGACTGCTCACCCATGAACCCAGCTAAAAGACATCCTCTGTGAAAAGTGAAGCAACAAAGAGAGGAAGAAAAGCCAATTCTTACCTGGCAGCAGGAATCCCCAGAGATGGTGCCTTCTAGTTTTCATAGGTAAGCTTCCTCTACTGCTAATGCATACCCACACTTGCATGCACAGGCACTGGTCCCAGCTTAGAAGTGGGAAAAATTGGAGGGGAAAACCTCTTCTTAAAAATTACCCAATGTACATCTTATAGGTAGAGGAGATGTACATCTCATAGGAGGTAGAGAAAGAAAAAGAATGAGGGTGGGGGAACTTGTTTTGTCTCCTGTTTTGCCTGAGCATTTGCTATTTGTCTGCCCCCCATCCTCCTCCCCCACCTCCTCAGGTTTTTCTTCCTCTGTCCCCTCCTATCAATTCCAGGACACTGGGCACACCAGAGAAGCAAAGAGGCTGGGTGGCCTAGATGGGACTCATGAAGAGCATCTAAACAGCTCCTAGGGGGTATTTTTCTTTGCAAGTTGCTCTAAGTTTGAGGAGGCACTTGACAAAGCTTTGTGGAGAGAGAAAAAAAAAAAAACAACCTAAAACTCTGATCTTATTAATTGCTTAATTCCAGGAAACAAAAGAATTCAAGGGGGAATGGACTTGGGAAAAAAAAAGAAAAAAAAATGGGGAGTGCATGAGAGAAGACAGGCTGGAGGGTGAACAGGTGATTCTCAAAGACTTCTTATCCAGTCCCTGGTCCTTCCTCTTATGCCCAGTATGCCCTGCTCCCCAGAATCCACAGGGCAATGTCCCTATAGAGATGAAAATAACCCCAAACAAAACAACAGAGTGAAAAGATCCATTAAGGGGGAGGACAGAATTACATGGTCAGTCAAGTTTTTGCCACAAGGAAAGGAAAGGAAAAATTTGAAGACTTCATTCCCACCCTGAGTTTTTCCTGCCACAAGGTCACAGCTGCTGAAATATTTATTTGCATGTTTGGATAAAGGTGAAGAACATCACTAGCTCCCCCTGTAGTTTGTTGAGCTGAGAGAGGCTGTAAATCCTGTCTGCTGCTACCCTGTAGGCTTTGATTGTAAAAACAGAAAAGGTATTAAAGTTAAAAATTCTTCTTCCTTTTCCCTTCTTATTCCCTCCCACACTCTGCAGTACCATGTGGCATGTTCCCATGGCAGCTAAAACCTCACTCACACAGCCAAACACAGAGTAGGCTTCTGCTTTCCTAGATTTAATACAAATTATTATCCTTCCCTTCATTATTTCTCCATTTTGGGTTCTTAATGCGGCTGGAATATTACACTACATGTAAATCACATTTTGTGCTTTGAAGTGTCTCGTATCCTTCTTTGGTGTGGAAACTTGGAAATCTATTTTCCCCTTTTATAAGAGATATCAGGGTGCCTAGTAGTCCACAGTAATTAGTGATTAGGAGACTTAGTGATCATGAGCTCTTTCAGCTTCCAGGCCATTTCCTTCAATTATTGGGAAAACTGAGTTTACACAATACGGGACCTGTACTAGTTTTGCATGACCTTTAATCTTCATTGCTGACCTCATTGCTTTCACAGATTTCTGACACAGATTCCAGTTAGTCTGCCACTGGTAACCTTTACCACACTGTCCTTTAAAATAAGGGAAGTTTCATTATCAGATTCGTAAATTTGTTATAAAAATCCCTTAATCCCATGATCCTCCAACACCCCATTATGCCAGAAATTGTACTGATAAGCACCAGAGCCTTGTCCTCCACACTTACAGAAACATACCTTCAGACTGGTTTTATGTCCTTTAGAAAGCAGCAGTGCTTTGAAGAACAAGGTCCACAAGATTTAGTGCAATCATCTCATCTTTCCTGGATTTTTGGTTCATTGTGAAACCTCAGTATCAGGTTTTTACCACAGCTGGTCTTTTACTGAAATTTCGTTACAGAGCCGTCTCTGACTTCTTTGTAGGTGGTGATATCTTAACTGGAACTTTCTCAAAACCACTCAGGGGAGGTATTTTCCATTATGGAAAGTTTTCTTACACCTCCAGAAGAGTGTATTATCACCATTCCTTTCTGAACTAATTATAGCAGTTCCTCAGAAATGACTGTGCTTATGTCCTCAGCAATGCTTTTCAAGATGCTCAGAGAAAATTAATGCCGGATCCTCTCTAAAATTCAGTAAATTAATCTGACAGAAAAGAAAGTCTCATCCAGGCAGGAATTTCTTGGTCTTTTAGGCCTTGCACGCCATGGATGTCCCATGGAAAGGCAATGCAGTACATCACCTACCACAGCTCACTACCAAGGACTGAGACATGAGAAACAAATCACTACCAATTATAATACTGGACATGACACCTCTTGCTTGTCACTTTTCAGAGCCTCCCACAGGAAAATCACACAAAACCCACTGGAAGCTTGCTAGACAATCAACCAGACAAGCAAGGTTTTGCTTTCCTATAGTCCTAAAAGAAATTGCCTTCTTATATATACTTATTCTGTAATTGAAACAAAGTCTTTAAAGCAGCTACAGGACAAAGAACCAGACTGAAGCTTGTTCCTTGAGGTCTGTTTTCCTTATATTCCTACTTTGTATTAGTTACAGGAAATTAGAAGCCAGACCACCTTCATTTCTAAAGCACAGGTTGAATTAATTATACTTACAAAGCCTTGTCTAGCCCGAGTGAATGGCTGTGACAAGCTTAATCTTCATATCCCCATCATCACACTGACCAGCAGGTCTGTGGGCCAGCCTTTAGAAGCATGAAATGTTTTCCTTTCTAAAAGATATTTTTTTAAAAATGTATTCCAACAGAATGCATTTTCATCTGCTAGAAGGAAAATTGTTTAAAAAAGCAAACCAAAAGGTATAAATAGGATTAGGATATACCACATCACCTTAAAATCTGAACTTAAGTGATTCCTATAGTCCAACAGAGAATACATTTGCAACCCTTAATATTGTGCTGCAAAGCAAAGTTACTTATAAACTCGTGGTGGAATGAGTCTTCAATTACTCTCATTGAGACTCTCATTGGCCAAGTGCTCCTTTAATATTTTATTTTTGCTAACATGTAAATGCTTCAACCCTGAGCCACTCGGTACCTGGACTGAAAGGAGAGCCAGCCATGGCAGCAAATACTGTAAATGTGTAGCTTGCAGTCCATGACAGATAGAAAGAGGGAAGACATTTGCAGTTAATTAATAAGGTTTTACTGCTTATAAAATTTTAATTGCTTTGGTTATGCTACTTTACTGCTACAGATTATTAATTTCTTGACATTAATTTTCCTCTTCTTTTTGTTGCCAGTCCTAGAAACAGGCTTGGTAAGAATATAAATGAGTAGGAAACCCACTGCCAGAACAAACCTTGGATACCCATTCCACATCAAAGAACCAGGGACAAATTATACATGTTGGCTTTTAGAAGCTCTTGTGGATTGCCAGGGGAATTTCAGCCTTGGGGACTTTTTTGTCCAACTAAGGACTTCCAGATCTATCCTCAAACAATAGTTTTCTTACCAAAGGACAGCAAAGCAATAGAAAAATGTTCCAATTATATAGTGGACCTGTCTAACTTGTTATTAGGATATGCAAAAGCCCTACTGAATAGTCTTTTTCCTCTGAGGCTCTCATCAAATTATTCCTGATATTTACATTTTCAGCCCCTTGCATGAGACATAAGGAAGAAAAATTTTCAAAAACAGGAGTGGCAGTAAAGGCCTTTCCTTACTGCACCCTGACCACGGAACAGCATCACTTCTTCTGTGCACACTGTCCATGCTGGGTACCTGAGGCAATGTTTAGGAGTGTGGTCAGTGGCTGTACATTACCTTGCAAGAACTTCCAGAAGGTGTCTGATCAGGTAAAACGGCTCAGAGGTTTTCCTTTCTGAATGGTTAGTAAAAAAAAAAAACAAGCAAAAAAACCCAACCAACTGCCCCCACCCTGCCTGCCCACCCCAGCTCAAATGACAGAGTCAGACAGGTTTTAACAAGGTATTTGAGCACAATTACTATGTATTTTTATACAGCACCACACTTTGCAAAGATCCCAAAGGGCCCTGTGAAACCTGTTTCTGAGGGAGCACAACAAACAGGATGAATGAGAAATCCAGTGATGTGACATTCTTCAGGGCAGGAAGCATTTGCACCCACTGGAGCTTTGGGGAGAATTTCTGTGTATAAAGATGTAATAGGTGAAACTGGAATTTGTCCAGCTACCATAGATTAATACCATTAATCTTAAAAAAAGTCCCATAGCACTTTCCTTAATGAACATAAGTTCTTTGAAGTAGGTTTAAACCCAAAGATTTTGCCTAGAAATGTAGAAAGGTACAGAGAATTGAGCAGAAGAGCTGATTACATTGAAGGTGTTGGATTTGTAGAATATGATGCCTTTGGCGAGAACAGTAATAAACAATCACCGTGTGCTAAGGATTGTGAAGGGAAGTAATTCATCATCAGCAACAATAAAAACACATTAAATGAAGCCATTGTGCAGGTCCAACAGGAACCTTCTGCTGTGTATTTCCTGGCTGAAGGCAAGCAGGTCCTGCAGCAACATTTTATCTGAATCAGACTTCCAAACCATTATGCCTGTGTGTGTCCCAGGTTGCTTAGTGGCTATAACTAGCAGTCCACATTGGGTGTGACACAAGCCATCAGAACTTCCAGTTGAACTTGAAACTGGCATGTTTTCTCAGGAATTAATGCAAGGTTCCTGTGACCTCTTGGCAGTGAAGCTGTTCAACAAAGTAGTGAGTTTTGAGAGCTTCCACTGCAGCGTGCCAGGTCTCTGGGAATCCAGTGTGGTGTGGTTAAAAATTCTCCTTTGGATGGTGTGAGATGGCAACCCCAGAGCTCCAGAGCCCATCAGCCAGGGTAGCACCTCAAGTTACCCTCCTGACAAAGTCCCTTCCATCCCTGCATTAATCACTGACAAAATCTGGGGAGACCATGGTGGCATTAGGTTGATTTCCACGGGATTTGGGTTTGAAGACACATTGAAAGAAAGCATTGCTAAACAAAGCACCAAGAGTTCTCTGAGAATTGTGTTTGTAGTGAAACACTTCAAGTGCTTTTAGGCAACTGGACTTGCCCAAGCAATTGAGAGCCATTTGAACACCTGGAAAATGCAACATTTAATTGAGCTGCTAGGGACTGGGAGTCATGGCTCCCTTTATGTTTTGGCAGAACCCCAGGAGAGGCAGGCTCTTGTGTGGCCTCATTAGCAGCCTCACTGCTTCTGTGTTTTACTGCTCCTCTCTTCCCAAGGGAACCTCTCGCTGTCTGAAGAGCTCCAGAGAGAGCTGGGTGATTTTCAGACAAGTGCATTCTGTACCTTGGTAGCCCCTACTCTTTGTGGTGAGAAGTAGTGAGGGAAAAGTTTTTCTTTGCTACTCCAGTTGCATTCCTCTCCGTGAATTTTAGCATCAAGTAATTACAAGCTATTGAGATATTAAGTGTTTGGGACAGACCAGCTGCTGGCTTAGAATCCATTCCCTTGGAATAGGTGTAAACATATTTTGCTTTCCTACTGGCAATGGTTCTGACTTGTATCTTCCTAATCACTGCCTGGTGCAAATTCCCTTACATTTTTTCCATTCAGAATTTTAGCCAGAGGACAAATAAACTGGGGGCATTTGAAAACTGGCAGCTAGATATGTGGCTGATACTCTTGAAGATTTTGAAATCTGTTAATTTTTCACTTTTAGGAAAAGGGGCTTTGAACACATGGTTGATCTAGATAATTTTTATGCAACCATTTCAAATCAATTAGCTGAAGAGCTCTGCAGGTCTTTGATGAAAGTAGGTAATAAAACTTTAAAATTGGGTAAAATTTTTGACAGCTGTGAGATACTTTCTTGAAATTATCAACAGTGAGCAAAGATGGTAGCTAGATGTCAATTCTAGCCCACATAAAAGACTAGTAAAATTTTACACTGAAAAATGACAGCACACTTGCCAATATAATGGCAAGAAAATTGATTTCACTCACTGATGTTCCACTTTAACAGATTACTTCTATGATTAATATGGGAAACTGTTAAGGTAACACATTTCATTTTCTCTGGAAGCATTAGTCCCTCTGCATGGCTGTGGCTGGATGCTGCCATGTAATACTGACCACACTCAATATGGTTCATCCCAATGGGATTGAGTGGTACACTGATGATGGATGCTGAAATACTGGCCATCATTAAAGAAGAATGGTTATAATGAGGCTTCCCACAGATTGGTTGAGTGACAAAGTATTAAACACGGGATTTATTAGTAATCTGAACCAAAGTGCAGAATTCTGCAGGCAAAAGGAAATCAGATCCCAATAAAACTGAGCTTGGGTCACTAACACACCAAGCAGGGCTGGCAGCTAAAATTCAGTATATACCAGCTTTCACTGGATCTGAATCAGAGTCCAAAGAGGGTACAAGTCATTTGTAGTGTGACACTTAAAACTGAAAGCTGGGCACCGAAAGCAATTTTGTTCAATAAAGGAAAAAGAAACACAGCCAACAGGATACCACAGAATTATATTTATGTTGTACATTTGTCTTCACATTGCAACATCCACATTGTTCATTTTGTGACAAGTATTTCTAATAATTTTGAATACATATTTACTGTATAATACATTTTACCAAGAGGCACTTCCAGTAATTCTGGCAAAAAGGAGCTTCATTATAGTGTCTAACTTACAAAACAGTAAAAATAAATAATGTTTATCTAAAAGATTTTTTTTCCTGTACAGAATCTATTTTGTACAAAACATTTATCAGCCATTAACTAAATCACTTAACAAATACTTGTGAAGAGAATATATTAAGTATTGCTACATGTATCGAGTGCAAGATACTAGTGAAAGGAAAAGAATTATTCTGTTTATGAAAATCACCTAAAAATACAAGGCCTTGTTCCTGAAGTGTTTAGAAAGGAGAAGCTTGGTTACAACAATATTGACAATATATAAATATAAATTAACGTATGTAGTACTTAGTGAAAAGAACACTGTGTTAAAAACTGGCGTGTACAAATCCTAAACAAGATGGCACTTTTCTGCATTGCCACTTTGGCTGGCAGTTATTTTTTAAAATATTGCTTCAAAAGAATTATAAAGGTACACAAAACCCTTTTTCAAATAGAGCCATATAAAATTACACTCCCCCCATCTTTTTCTCACTTTTTGAAGTGAAAAAAAAATCAAGGAGGGATTAAATTTGTAGTACACGAGTGATTTGTAGAAGCTTGTTACTATAGCTGAGTCTGAACAAGCTTCATTAAAATAATTTTGCCCCAGGGTCTCAGGCCAGGAGTCAACCCTCACAGGACAGGATGTAAGATGACCAAATTTTCAGTGTTTCCTGAAGTAAAAGAACTTTGTCTGGCCTGTTGTCAATTTTAAAATAAAAAATTAGTATAATTTGGCCCTCAAATCTGATGGGGGTCAAGTGCTTCAAATTATATTGGCACACCCAAGACTTTAATTCAGGAAGGGTTGTAATCTTGCTGGGTTAATTTCTTGATTACTTTACCAAAATGGGATTTTTAATTTTTCAGTCACATCTCCTACATGATATACATACTTGTGTATTGTTACCCAGACAGGCCAAACTGTATTGGAAAAGAATTAATTTTGGGAGGTGTTTCTTCCACAACTGGAGGCAAAGGTAAAAAAATGTGTTTTTGTTGGAAAATATCCTAGATGTTCCTCTATCAAAAGCACTAGAAAGAAAAAAAACTGCCACCCATCAGTGAAAATGTTAATGTGTTAAACAAACGTAACCCACAGAATGAATCACGGCTTTTTAAAAGTGAACTTAAATTACTTTCCATCATGCAAACATCTGATATTGATTATTCAAGAGAAGAAGACTGAACTTCAGAAAAGTAATGATCAAAGGTACGCTGACATGGCTGAAATATTAAAGGTATCATCAACACCACACAGCAGTTATTAACGTTGTCTTTGATCTTTTGGGACACCCCCTGCAGTACTGCATCGAGGTTTACAAACACCTACAAATCAACATTCTGCATCCAAATACAGGTTTTCATTGTGTTTCAGGATCAGGCAGGAATTTTGAAAAGGAAAGTCAGCTTGAACAGACTTTAGCAGGCTTTCTACCTAAAGCAGTATGTACACACATGGCAAACCCCTCACTGTTTTCTTTCTGACCAGATCACAGAGCTTTTTTACGGTTTTTTTTTGTTTTGTTTTGTTTTTTGTTTTTTTTTCAAGAAAGCATGGGGAAAAAATGACTAGGGTCAGAGGAGAATAATAAAAAGCACCACCAAAACCTCCCAACTCTTTTAAATAAATACTCAAAAGCAAGGAGCAGTTGCTAATCCACATCAATTTTTTCTAAGCATTCACTACAGTAGAGGAAGACAGTGTTGAAAACTGAGCTATTATTTGGTCTGATTTCTATGGTTTTGCCTCAGGACAAGAGAATTCAGTCATAAAAGGACACGTGGCCTGCAGCTGTGGCAAAGTCCTGTATACCTGCTCTTATGCTTCCACCCAGAAAAGAGAAATATTTGGGTTTCCCCAACTCATTCACTGCTTGGACACACATCTTTCCACACCTGCAGATTTCAGTGGTGCTCCCCAGAGCACAAAGGCTCCCTGTGGCATCCAGGGCAGAACAATTCTCCTCTGCTGCCCCATTCCCACACCTCAGACATCCTGCACTCACAGCTTTGGAAGCGAGAAACCACAGGCACAGACCAGCCACCTGAACAACTCAAATGAAATTTTTTTTTTTTTCCCCTGCTCTTGCACCAAGCAAATTTTTCCTTAATGAAGGAGAATTAAAGAACTTCAGTCAGAAATTCTTCTTGATTTATTACATCCTTCAGCTTGACAGGCCACACCCAAGGCCAGCTGGTTTTACCTGAACCCAGCAGCAGTTTTACACCAGCAAGCACTCGGGGGAATGTCTGCACACACCTCAAGTGGCACTGGCAGGGTTTCAGGCTGCCCAGTGCTTACTGTTCCACTTCTGTCAAAGAGGTTTTGTTAACCAGCTCGAGCTCTTGCCCCCTCTTGTCACTGTGAAAAGGAACTCTCCAGAAATACAGCAGCACTGCTCTGCCCCCAGGCTCCTGAGGAGCTTGTATCACCCTAAGAGCTCAGGTGGGCGCTCACTCAGGTGACACCTGCATCCTGCTGAGCTGGTGAGATGCATTTTTCATCAAAAGAGCAACTGCCTGCCAGGAAAATCCCTCTGAATAAATCATCATTAGGTTGTAAATGGAGAATAATTCTCACACTGCTCCCCCCACCACTGGGACTCAGCAACTACCACAGCAAGGCCTAAACCCTGCTGGGATTTACCTGCGTTTTGCTAAAAGAAAGTGATGAAACTCAAAGAAAAGTTTATCATGCTAAATTGCTCTCAAAAGTACTCGTGCTATTTTGCTCTAAATCTGACTCCAATAATCAGTAATTTTGCAAGCTCTTCCAATGTTTCTTAAGACAGTTGTTACCTAATTTCTATTATTCTTTCATCTGTTCAAAATCACTTAACATGTATTTTTCTCCCAGATCCCTGGACATTCTTCCTTGTTGATTCACTGAAAAATAGGAAAAAAAAAAAAAAAAAAGATCTTCTGCTCTTATTAATGGGAATAATTATCTTCTCTTTAACACTGCCATCATTTTGACTAATACTTCAACACCTAACAGTAATTAAACTCCCAGAAACTCTGTTTAATTTGTCTAATGTTTACTCCATTTCAGCAGGATCACATTTGCTTTTGAAAGAAAAGGAAAATAAATTTCGTTTTATAAAATCTGTTCGATTTTATATGGACTATGATTTCCTTTTCTCCTTCCCACAAAATGCAGGTTTCACTTCCTTCCTGCACGTGTACAACCCCATCCACTCGAGGACTGCCCACCCCAGCTGGGAGCTGGCAGCTGAGGAATATCCAAGTTGTAAGAGAACTTTTTCTGTTCTAGCCTTGCGCTCAGTACATTAAAATGTTTACAGGAAATTTCATTGAACAACTGTTTTTGCTTATGGCTTTGCCAGACTTCATTGTCTTCATCTGATGTTTTTAGTGTTGCTTGCTCCTTATTTTTTTTGCAACGTCAGTGCACTGAGAGCTGGTAAGGGAAATAGGAAAATGGGATGAACAAAATGCTAGTTATGAAGAACAAGGTGCAGGGCTGGGGCTGGGCAGAGCAGGCAACCCTCAGTGCCTGCAGAGAGGTGTATCCTTCCCTCTGGGAACCTGCTTCTGTCTCATCTCCTGCCCACGAGGCCGTGGGATGCTCAGCAGCTTCTCACCCCTGAATTGAAACCTTCCTTCCTTAAACACGTGATGTGGGAACAGGACTTAGACTCTGCACAACCAGCACCAACCACAAAGCTTTTGCTGCCTTAGACTTATGGCTAAGTTTTCAAGAATGCTGACAAAATTCTCTAGGATTCCCAGTCCAGCTCAGGTTGCTGACAGCTGCCCCACACCTGCTCAGCTCACAGATCACTGGGTGCCCACACTGAGTCCCCGCAGGCTCTGCCACTGACTGATGCTCAATTTGGCAAGGTCCTTGCCTTCTTCACTCTGCATTCTACTGTCCAGGGCATTTCTGAAGAAAAATGGGGCCAGAATTTCAGAAAGGAAAAAAAAAAATCTAGCAAAAAAGCAGACAGGAATTTAGAATTTTTAAAGAAACAAAATGAACTTTATGTCCAGTGGAATGCATAGAATTGGACTTGGGAGCAAAATTTGCTTAGATGCCAAATGGTACCTTTAAAAGCATCCATTTAAACCTCTATAGCCTTAACTTTCTTCCAGATTCAGATCACCAGGATCCTAAGTAATAGTAAAGACCTAAATCCATCTTTAGGATCATGATGATAATGCAGAGAGAAGTTCACATGTGATGTCAGGATAAAAACTGATGAAACTATCCTCTCCTTGTTTGTTCTGCCTTGGCAATGCAGAAAAACAAATTAGAAGCTGACACTGATTTTACTTAATGGCAACCAAAGATGGTGACTAGAAAAACATAATAGTCTCATTTCAGCACATCTTTAGATAACTTTTCTTAGTTACTCTTAGTTCTTTTCAATCATATGTATGCCAGTTTAGAGGAATATGGGGAACCCTACTTACAGGATTTTGCCTCATTCTTGAATGCTTCTTTGTAATTTTACCAACTGGGCACCCACTAACACTTGCTGCAATAGAATTTTTTCATTTTCCAGCAAAGGCAATATAAACCCCAGTATTAAAATCCAGTTGCAGTGATTATACACTGAAAATCAAGAAAGAAGTGCTTGGAGATGTGACATTTTAAAGCATCTCTGTAAGTTTCATTTTTAAAGGACAGAATGAGGCATAATAAATCCTCCTCACACTATAGGGTATGGCTATCCCTTGTGCAAGAAAAGCCCAAGTAAAATGATCAGAGGGACTGAAGAGATAAGAAAATGCAAACTGGAATTGGTGGAGACTTGCTGAGATCTTGGAGACAACTTTTTCTTTTGAACAAATTCTGCTATATCCTTTCCCTTTAAAATAGCAGTGGGATTTGGACCTTTGCTTTCCTGATTTCACTGGAAAACACTTCCTAAATATTCCTGCTGATAAGAGCATTCAGAACCCTGCTCCAGTCACTCTGCTGAAAGGCAAACACATTTTCTACTGGTAAGAGTAGGACAGGACAATATCAGGCAAATGCAACTGGTAAAAACCCAAAATCCTCGTTTGAGCAACCTCATTCTGACAGAAACGCAAAGCAGAAAGAACTCTGAGGTGATAACACACGTGATTGGCTCTGATAGAGAATGTTTTCCAACATTTTGGGGAGGTGCCAACAAGATCATGAAATTTGGTGAATGTGTAACAACAGCAAAAAGCGATGGGTGTAATGTCAGAAATCTAATACAAAAAGGATTTCTACAAACTCTGCCTTTCACAAGGAATCTTACTCTCACAAGCAACCCTCTTCTTGGTAATGGGCTGCAGAATCAAAGTAGAAAAAGCATACACAGTCAAAGGATTTTTGAGAGATACTGAAGTTTATACATATAACTCTTTCTGTGGGAATAAGTATCTAAATTGTGGGGTACTGGTTGGTGCTGCCAGTCCCCAGGAGCATGAATATTTTAAAGCCTTGATCCTGTAGACCACTGGTTTCCCAGAAGGGTCTATACAAATTACTCAAGACTTTATTTGTGGGGTTTGGAAATAGCTACACTGTATAAAAATGCTTTTGTATTTATTTTTTAAAAAATTATCTTTACAAAACAACTTTTCCCTTTTTTTCTTTTTCTTTTTTTTTTCTTAAAGATATCATTATCTACAGGAACCCATAAAAATTTTTCCATATTTACATCTAGATAGCTAATCATTGACAAATATATCGTGAAATAAAATATTGAAAGTGAATATCCAACCTTTTAAATAGACATTTGGCTCACAGCATAAACAGCAGAGAAAACAAATGAACAGAACAACAACAACAAAAAAAGATCTGCTGTTCTTACAGGCCTGATCTTTTTCTTACTGTTAAAAAAAAAAAAAAAAAGAGAAA
>VXAX01003537.1:171065-239287 GCA_013399835.1 Leptocoma aspasia
GCGGAGGAGGAGGAGGAGGAGATGCTGGCACACCTGGGTAGGGCCAGAGCAGCACCTGGGCCACTGCTGCTGCCCACAGCTGGAGTGCAAACTGGGTCTGGAGGGCTATGGGAAAGCAAAGCTCCTCAAAATTGTTCCCTTGAAGGCACGAATTCTCTAAAATTCTGGCCTTCTGTTTGTNGTAACAACAGCAAAAAGCGATGGGTGTAATGTCAGAAATCTAATACAAAAAGGATTTCTACAAACTCTGCCTTTCACAAGGAATCTTACTCTCACAAGCAACCCTCTTCTTGGTAATGGGCTGCAGAATCAAAGTAGAAAAAGCATACACAGTCAAAGGATTTTTGAGAGATACTGAAGTTTATACATATAACTCTTTCTGTGGGAATAAGTATCTAAATTGTGGGGTACTGGTTGGTGCTGCCAGTCCCCAGGAGCATGAATATTTTAAAGCCTTGATCCTGTAGACCACTGGTTTCCCAGAAGGGTCTATACAAATTACTCAAGACTTTATTTGTGGGGTTTGGAAATAGCTACACTGTATAAAAATGCTTTTGTATTTATTTTTTAAAAAATTATCTTTACAAAACAACTTTTCCCTTTTTTTCTTTTTCTTTTTTTTTTCTTAAAGATATCATTATCTACAGGAACCCATAAAAATTTTTCCATATTTACATCTAGATAGCTAATCATTGACAAATATATCGTGAAATAAAATATTGAAAGTGAATATCCAACCTTTTAAATAGACATTTGGCTCACAGCATAAACAGCAGAGAAAACAAATGAACAGAACAACAACAACAAAAAAAGATCTGCTGTTCTTACAGGCCTGATCTTTTTCTTACTGTTAAAAAAAAAAAAAAAAGAAGAAAGAAGGAAAAAAGGATATTGGTAGGATCAAACATGCTGCTCCTAAGCAGAATGGCAGAAACAAACTGCTCCCATGCAGGACCTGACACTGAAAAGCCAAGTTCTCTGAAGCTGATGTCAGCAGCTCCTGGGACACCGAGCGCGTGGCGCCTGTCCCCACGCAGCTCCTAAAGCACCCTCTGCCTTCTTCTGGGGAAGGCCACGGCCCCCACGCTCCCCTCTCTTCCCTCCCAACAGTTCAGCTTTGTTCTTAAAAGCTCCACTTGGTTATGCGTGCCCAGAGGCAGGGGGTGAGGGCAGGAGGGGACAGCGTGGCGTTTGTCCCCCGTGTTCTCCTGCCCAAACGCGCGCACAGGCAGGGCCAGGCCTTCTCCAGGGGAACAGACTGCTGTGCCACGCACTTCCCCCTTTGGAAACAGCCCTCCTGGAGGAGGAGGNGCATTTCCTTAGATAACTTTCTCCTGTAAATATCACAGTGACCATAATATATCATTAAATGTATTTTGCTGAAGTGTGCAGCCAATAACCCTGGCTATATATATATATATATTTATATAATTCCACCCACCCCCAAATCTCTCCAAAGAAAGTCTGTAAAGCCGGTGTTGCAGTGTGAAAGCTTCCTTGAGCTAGGAGTTTAAACAATGTACCTCACCATAAAAAGGAAAGAGAAACAAATTAAACAGCTGTAGGCGCATTATCCCATACTTCTACAGTGTTGTGTCTAAATGCTGTGCTGGCTTGAGAAAGAGTCTGTGCACGAGTCAATCTGTCTTAAAATACTGCTGTAAATATTGTCATTGGTTTGGTTCTACAGTTGTGTTCTCCTCTTCATCCTTCTTGGCCTTGGCTTTCTCCTCTTCCTCTTCCCTGATGGCCTGGATTTGTTCTGAAGTTTGGTGCAGTGGCGATTGCTCCGTGCCTTGTTTCTCTGACCCAGCTAACCTCTCCTCATCCTCAATCACTTTCTGCCACATCTTGTGGTTCTGAAGCAGGTGCTGAGTGATCTGACAGTAGATTTTCCTCCTCTTGAACTTCTTCTTTCCTGTAAAACACCATGTGACATTAAGGTACTGGTTTCTACTGGAGAAGGAAAAGTGACTGAAGGCATAGGAAGCAGACAGAGTGTACTATGACAGATTTTTAAACCCAAAAATTTAAACAGTGTTAGAATTCAGAAAGCTGTATCTCTCCAGATCCTGGGGAAAGCAAAATGGTTTCCTGCACAGTTTGAGCCCCAGCTTCATCCTATCCCAAGGCTGCACGTTGCACCTGACTCTGCTGCTCACAGAGGTATCTAGTCTTTGATTATGCATAAAACATGTTGCTGAGCTGCTTCTGCTCATTTTATATCAAGTTCTTAAAGACTCTGATCAACATACATTCAATTCTGTGCCCTCCTCACTCCCAACAGATCCCTGCTGATTGTCCTAGGGAGAAAAAATCCTGATTTTGTTTTCCTATGTTCCGTTTTCAAAGTCATCCATCGCTCCACCATCGCAGTGGAGGTGATCTTAAAGCTTAAGCATAACATTGCTTAATTGTTTTGTCACCACATTGCTTAATTGTCACCAGCCTGAGCACTAAGAAGTGCTCATATGGCCAAATACTATCACAGGGAGCTTGCTTCTCTTTGGTTCTGAAGCACCAGTCCCCTGCTCTCAGCCCATAAAGTGTTTTTGTCCCTGGTGGTTCTCATGGCTCCTGACACAGCTGACACTGCAAGTGTTTTGCTGTCTGAAGGGTGGTTTTATTCCTGTCAGTATAGTCTGTCCAACACAGATTCTTAACTCCTTAGTAGTACAAAGTTTTGAAAAATGTTCCTGGTCCTTAACAGTGACAATGGCAGTCACAGAAATGAAATAATAACCCCTCCAAAGACAACTGCTGATTTTTCTTTAAAGGTGACGTAGAGGAATGTTTTGTACCGAATAAATTTGTATGGATTAGTACTTACAGGTTGCCTAAAGTATGTCTGTGTCAGGATCCAAAATGTTTAGCCCTTGAAGCTTTTGAACTGGAAACAAAGAGCTTTTCACTAAGCACAGACCAAATCCAATTCAATCCTTCATTAGAAAGCCCTTGGTTCCCTGTAGGAAACTTTCAGGTTTAGCACTAATAAGAAGCCCCTACCCTGCCAGTGCTGCAGCAGGACATTCTCTCCTGGGTTTCCCAGGTGACCCCACATCTTGTTGCTCTCTGCAAACACTTAAAATTTAAAATTTGTCTAAATCACTACAGACTGAGTCTGTTTAATTCTTATACTCACATAAGACCTTCAGGGAAAGTACATGCTCCTGTATAGTAAAAAAAGTTACTTAAGACTACTTCAAGGTTATAGCTCTTAAATTTATCTCAATTGCTTCAGTGAATTATCAGGACCTTGAATGTTTTCTGCCATGATTATATTTCTATCTGCCTAAAAGGCATTTTCATCAAAAGATCTTTACCAACCTCTATACCAGTCTTAATGTCTGTGCACCTGACATCTCAACCTTTTGTTGTTTCATTGAGAAAGTTTAGAGTCCAAAATTGTGTTATCACAGGTGCACATTTCTAAGGAACCATGAGGCCCCTATGCTGACACAAAAGATGTCATAGAACCCTGAGTAAGGTCCACACAGTCACAGAGAATTTAGGAGACCTGAAGACAACAATTTTCACACATTAGTATGATTGAGAAGAGGAGCACCCCTCATTTGGTACAAAGGCAGTAGAAAGAATTTGTGTAATATTTCAAAACTCCTGATACATTCATTTTTAAAGTTTTGAAAACCATAGTCTAAAAACACCAAGCTGAATATTAGGGTACTATAACAGGGTAAAAAAAGAAAACAGAAGATGACTAAAATCAGTCTATTTGCAATGTGAAAAGGGCTTTTAACCTGAAAACAGCATTTCTTGGCTCCACTAATGGTGATACAGAAGATAAGTGAATACAGATATTAGATGAAAGGAAACCAAGGATTTCAGGGTAAGGTTGGACAAATCATGGGTATATGAGAATATGCTTAACCTTTTTTTTTAATACAGCAGTATCAGTTTCAGGCTTTGGAGTTTGTGTTAATTACCAGTTGCATACATGTCCTCCTAGTAGGCACTTCCATAATCTGCCACAAACACGTGGCTCTGCCTTTTACAGAACTGGCAGATCACAGGGTGCTAATCAACCCATGTGTGTTATATTACTTGATGTTTACTGTTCTCTACGAGATTTTTTTGTGCATGTGAACATGCTAAACTTAAAATATGTGCAGGTGGGAGTGTGTGTGTGTGGAAAACAGCAATGATTTCTTAAATACAAACTGTTTGCCTCTAGATCTTACTAGAGATAAAAGGTTAATTCGGCACATCAGGAGACACAGATTTTAGTTTCACATCCATATGTGACTCTGCAAATCTTCCTCAGGTTTCCCAACAGAAAACAGGGATAATGCCCAGGCAGGGCATGAAAGTGTGTGGGAAAGAACAGAAGAACTGAGGCAATTGAGGGAAAAAGCTTTGTATTGGTATTTCATGAGTGCACTTAAGGCTGCTGTTTCTTAAAACTTCTGGATACAGGGGAGAGAGAGAAAGATGGCTCAGGGGAGGGAAATAAAGGAACAGTAGTAGAAAATTCAGAGGGAGAAAGAACATGAAAGAAAGAAAAAGGTCATGCAGGATTAAACTGATAAAAGGAAGAGGTCCACATTTGCAGTATTTTCTTTTAAAAATCACTTCCCTCAAGTGCCTGATATCTCCTTTCAAGGTAAGAAACTTTCATCTCAGTACAGCAAATATTGGCAATGTTGCCTTTCTAGAGGAGAGGCTGGAGGATATGAGCTTTAGTTACTGATTAGCCAAGTGATGCAGCTCCCAGCACACAACACAGCAATGCCAATTCTCTTCCCACACTTCTCCATGTTACCTTGAAGAGATTTGCATTAAAATGATTCCATTGTTAAAAACTCTTTTACTGCATCAGCATTTCATTTCACTCTGTTATTCCTGTTTGTCATCTTAACTCATGGAAATGATGAGTGTTTTCCTTGAGAAATCTTCTCCCAAACATCCCTTTTTTCAACTGAAATTCTTGCAGTCTATTAACACCAGTCCTGAAAGAATCTAGAAAGCCCCCATGCACAGAGAGATGATCCACCACCAGAAACCCCAGCTAAGGCAGAAATAAGTGCTAGTTATGAAGCACATTGGTGCTGAAACCACGGAGCATCTGCATTAACAATGCAAGTGGCTTCAGTTTCACA
Source organism: Leptocoma aspasia (assembly GCA_013399835.1). NCBI lineage: Eukaryota > Metazoa > Chordata > Aves > Passeriformes > Nectariniidae > Leptocoma > Leptocoma aspasia. The sequence continues at coordinate 176,183 of VXAX01003537.1, forward strand.
GCACTGACTCACTGCCACTCTGGAGGAGACCTGGCCAGCTCACAGCCTCTGCTTAGTGTTTTGGTCACAACATCTAAACATTTGGGACTTGTTTTGCTGGAAAACGGAAGCGTCAGCAACTTACGGGATTCGGCGTTTTCACAAGTTTCCATTTCTGCTGTTTCCTCCTCTTCCTGCTCATCAGTGTCTCCTGACTCATCACCATCTTCTATCCATTTTCCTGGCATCAGCCCTGCTGAGTCATAGGAGTTGCAGAGGGGCCCCACGATGTGGGTGATGAAGGACTCCTGGAGGTGTGCCAGCTGCGGGGCAGAGCGGTCCATGAAGGGGCTGATGGGCAGCCCCAGGCTGGCCTCCTCATCACCCTGCAGAGGGAAAACAGCCCTGATTCCTCCGACCTCCAGGGAACAAATCCACGGCACAAAAGGGACTAAAGCATACCCAGACAATTAAAAATGCTGGAAGAGCAACATCTAAGTGTCACCCTGGCACTTCCACTGCCGCAGTGCCATCGTGTCCATGGTCAGTCACAGCTCTTTTCTTGTAGGAGCTGACACCAGTAACATGAATTTAACAAGGATGTTAATGACTCTGCAGAATCACACAGAATCACAAGGTTGGAAGAGACCTTTAAGATCATCGAGTCCAACCCAGCCCCAACACCTCAGCTAAACCCTGGCACCCAGTGCCACATCCAGGCTTTGGTTAAACACACCCAGGGATGGTGACTCCAGCACCTCCCCGGGCAGAACATTCCAGAACTTTATCACTCTTTCTGTGAAAAACTTTTTTCTTATATCTAACCTAAATCTCCCTTGACACAGCTTGAGACTGTTGAGAAGGATGTCCCCAGCCCTGAACCTTACACCGTGTGAAAATTTGAAAATTTTTGTTATTTAATTGTCGTTATTTAATTGTTGTTGTTTAATTGTAGTTTCTTTCTTCACATTATTTTAAACAAATCCCTTCTGACTGTGTGATTGTTAGTTCACAACAACCTTGTTTACAGGCAATAGGACAACTTCTACAAGACACGGCTATCTCACCAGACTAGTTTTCAAAGTTATTGGTTTCATCTTTATTAGAAGTAATCTGGAGATGTCCTCTTGGCTTTGGGTCATAAATATTTGTTTCCTGTGACTATTAGAATGATCCCTATAAAAGCAATGTATGGCATTCATTTGTTCAAAAACAGTAAATCTTTCCCATGAAGCTTTTTGCTAGCTTTTTTGGGGAAGAGGTAGAGGCATAAGACAAGTTTTCTCTCTCTCTCCTCATGATAAAATGAAGTAAAATAAAGTAAAACTTCATTGCAGAACCAAATCTGATATAGTCAATTCCCTATCACAGCAAAGTTCTGGTGATATCAGTGAGCTTTCAGCTGAGCAGACATGACAAGACCAGATGCCATCTCCCCCCAAAAAACATCTAACCTCCCTAATCAACCTGATATGTAACTGAACGCTGTAACACAATACAGAGTTCTATATTTAAGGATATAGGCTAGAATTTGGAGGTGCATTTTCAGTTGCCATTATGTTATACTTTGCTTATATTTATCTCCTTGTAATGTAAATTTTTCGCAAGCAATGGTCTTCATAGCTGACCAACACCCTGTCTGTATCTGTATTTGGTGAAGGGCCAAAAATGAGAGCTAAATTTTGGAGTATGTACAGCAAATATCTCATTTTCTCATGGTTTGTTTGTTAATTTTATAATAACCAACCCTGAAATGTTATGTTCAATCATTAGAAACATAATATTTGTGTTGACAAAACACTGAAACATGCCACCCATTCTTGAAATAGCAAGCAAATTAAGATGTGACAGCTTGCTCTTCTTTATAGAAACATAGCTGAGATTTCCTGGTTGTGAACTGGGAGGAATGCTGACTGTTGAAATGTTTACAAATTCTTTTTTGTTGTTCTGTTAAAACACGATTTATTATGTGAAACAACTTGCAGTGTGGTTTTTTTTTAATTTTAATATGTTTATCCTGTCTTCAAATAATTATGCTGGACATGTGAAGAGAAGGAAACATCCTGCAACAATATGACACAGGATTTTGAATATTTTTATACAACACATTTTTAATAAGCAGTTTTTATTTATATGGGAGTGAAATTCTTCAAAGGAATTTGTGTTTATTGTAACAAAAATATTTCATGATTTTCACAGCATAGGTTGAAATCACATATGTGTGCTTTTTGATAGTACTTCCAGGGAAATTCAAACTTCCCATAAAATTCTCCTGTTTAGAAATGAGAATATGAAGACTTTTCCAGTCACAGAAAAAATCTAATGTGCAAAAGCATGGTGAACATGGTTGGATGCACCTCTTGTAGCATATTACAGTAAAGAAAAACAGACTTCAACAGAGATAAAAGAAACTGAGAATCTAGCTTATCCTCCTTAATGCCAAAAGCAAGTCCAAGAAAGAAAATGTTCTCTGTTTTGGGTCCCATTTCTGAATGATGGAAAATAACACAGGTTCATAGTGTGGAACAGGTAACACAGTATCTTCCCACATCTGTATCCTCTCAAGCTTGATTCACTCTCCAAGGCTTTGCTGATATGAATATATTGGGGCACTTCCCTCTGACATAACTTTTATTGGAAAAAAAGGGAAGTCATATATCTGATGAACTGCTTCTGTCTGCATGCACTAGTCACCCACATAAGCTATGATCATTACCAGAATTGTAAGATACAGTTTGTTGGGACAGTTGTAATGAAGAAGAAAAGCATTTCCTGAAAGAAAATTTAGGACATGAAGGTTGTTTTGGGACACACTCTCTTTTTTTAAGAAAAAAAAATGAAAACAAAAATGGAACCAGCTATATTCATACTATATCTAAGGTTCATTTTACTTTGTTTTTCTTGGGAGATTTGAAAGAAATGAAGAAACTTCAGGTCAATATCCGAATTACGTCCCTTTCCCTGTCTCTTTACATACTCCAGAAGGCAGCAGCAAATCCTGGTTGGATTTTTTTTTCCAAGTGCAGAAAAGTAAGTGCAGAAAGTTTAAGGGAAGTTGGAAAAGCTTTAAAAGGGATTAGTCTGTGACTCCAGGCTACTGCACAGCCTCCCTGAGAAATCTGTGGGTTCTCTTGTTTACTGATTTAGCCTGTTTGCTTCATCTGGAAAAGAAAGGATGTGGAGATGAACCTGACCAGAACATTCAAAATGTTCCCACTCAGGAACCAGGGACAGTGTGGGAACAGCCCTGACCCTTGCACTCAGCAGGGCTAAATGGGTTTTAATGAGAAAAGGCTCAATTAAGGGCTCCCTTACACCTAGAAGAGGAGCAGTGCCTGGCTGTATTCCCACGTCTTTGTAAATCAATCCGTGCCTGTCCTCCTGCCTTATGGCCTTGCATAATTAGTGCAGTTGTACTGGCAAACCTCTGAGAGCTGGCAGTGCTGTTTTAAAACTGAAATATGGCTCAGGATCAATGTGTAGGGAGCAGATGTGGCTGGGCTGTGGTGAGCTGAAAGCCAGTGTTGCAGTCCTGCTCAGCACATGAAGGTTCTGGTTGTGTGAACAGAGGTGTGGCCTGCACAGAAGCTAAAACAATCCCACTGCTCTGCTTAGACCACCTGGACAAGGATCTTGTGTCCACTTTTGGAGACTACATGTCAACAGAGGTGTGAGACTGCAGAGGAGAGCCATGAGAACCAGCTGATGTCTTGAAAGGACACAGAAGGAAGATGAGAACACGGTTTGCACTAAAGAAGAGAGAAATGACAGCCATGATGACTGACAACAGGAAAAAACAAGAGGAAAGGAACACTTGTTCACCATGCCAGTGCTTGTCCACAGTCTCAGATTTATGTTGCAAGAACATATTATAAGTTTCTCTGTATGCAAGCCTGCAGAAAATTCTTCCCATGGGAAAGCATCTTTTTACTGTCTTTTTACTCTGCATAAGTTTCTGTAAACAAAATCTCTGGTTTGTGTTTCAAGGACATTTGGATTCCTCTGCCTGTCTCCTGATAATAGGAGATGGGGGTTTTTCTTCCTTTCAGCCTATGAGGTGAAAAGTTGTTATCTCTGATTGTGTAAGCTATTCTGGCATTCCTTGGACAGAGATGGAAGCAGCAGCTTCAGATGCTCCGGGCTGGGCAGATAACAGCCCAAATCCTTTGAACTATGGAGTAATTTTAATAAATCATATTTAGCCTTCTGATATTATTGTCAAGAGTCCTTTGTCAATGTGTGGACCACAGCAATAGATTTGAACAGCTCAGCCTGTGGAAACACCATCATCAGAGGTCCCTGAGGACACATCAGGAACTTCAGTGACAAATGGACTTTCAGTGATCCAGCAAAATGCATTAATGTGACTTTAGCCCACCTGTTCACCCTCATCCTCTGTGATTTTTCACTCGTCACCACCACTATCACCCTAACACCAGGCATGCAGCTTTGGGATGCATTTACCTGTTCATAAAACTCATTGACAATGCCTTCTGTCCACTGCAGGTGCAGGTCCTTGCATTTGGCAGGCCCGTTGATGTCAGCCAGTTTGATGCACATCTGACAGACCAGCAAGCGGTCGTTCTCGTTGGTCCAGTCAATTCCAACGTCATCGTTCACCTAGGACACAGGAAAAAGGAAACCATGGTGCCAATCCCAGGCTAAAGAGCAAGATCTGACCTGGGGTATTGTAAAATATATTTAGCTATTTAACAAAATCACTAGCATAAGCAGGTGAGCTAACCTCAGGCTGGAATTAACAATACGGAAAAGGAAAAATAAGTGAAAACCAAGGAACATTGAGATGAATAATGAGAAATCAATATGTAGCACATTATGCACCTGTTTGAAAACATTTACTAGGAAGACAAACAAATGCAATCTTTCCATGACATTTTTCAAGAAGTTGATACCTATTGGTGTATAAATATAAATTACTATAAAATATCATGATGGTTTGATTGCTGCATGAAGATGTGTGTAATGAGTTTATTTCCCTGTTTGATCTAACTGTGGCTGAAATTATTTCCTTTTCTCTATTTTCTCTCCCTTTTTCCTTTTCTCTATTTTTCCCTTACCTCTTACAAGAAAAATTGATACATACTGTCAGCTGCTCTAAAATTAAAGCAGAAAGGTTCAGGTTGGAAGAGATGTGACTAGCAAGGCTGCAGAAGGAGCTCAGACTTTTATGGATCTACAGATCAGTTCTCTGTCTACCCTGGACCACATCTAGGGCCTTTCTCCACAGCTTCTTAAAGCCTGGCAAAGATAGATGTTACAGGGAAATGGAAAACAAAACCAGTCATACATGTGGAGGCTTCAAAGTGTCAGCATACAGATCCATCCTAAGTAATGCCACAGGAAAACTTTTTATCCATGACATGAAAACATGACACCAAAACGATCCCAGATACAAAACACACTGTTCTGGGGGGTTTCTCACAAGGAACAAGAAGGCAGTACCAGCTCCAAAGGCAGTTAACATGCCAACAGCTTTGACGGATGATGGAGTTTTTAAAAATATCTTAATAGGAGCTGATTTCCAATAAGTTAGGTTGAAACTGTAAACAGCTTTTAAGAATGGTTTCTCAGGGTTGTGATTTTATGACTCCCTGAATGGAGCATGCAGGAAAGATCTTTAGTGACCTTTCTCTGGAAAGAGAAAGGAAAGGAAGACCATGCTTTCACTGCATTTGAAATTAGAATGTCAAAGCTGTTCTGATTTCTGCTTTGATTATACAACACTATAACTGAATCAGTAAAAATTCACTTAAAGTAGCCGTTTTGGAAACTGGGTAATAGCACCTTTGATTTTCCCCCCCTGAGTGCTTTGCTAATAGGTCTAAAGTGCCAGTGAACAAGAAAGCAATGTTGAAAATCAGAATGTAAAAATAGCTAGTGATATTTTTAGCCTTAAACCATTTTCTGAGAAAAAGTAAATATGTATAAGAAGAGAAGCTGTGTCACTAACTTTAAATGAGTAAAACCCAACAGAAAGGCCAGATTATTATTCAACATTTTACAACAGCCAAAAGCACATTCAGAGGAAATAGAAACACTTTTTTGCTGGATGCTACCAAGGCCCCAGAAACCCAAACTAATCTCACCTTGGCGTTGAATTTGGCAACGAAATCAAAGTGTTTCTTCAGGTCAGTAGCCAGGATGGCCTCGATGACGAGGAAGCGGAAATGTTTGAACTCCATGTGGTCCAGGTTGACCAGGAAGTTGTACTCTGGCCTGGACATGAAGAGGTTCCAGGCAGCAGCAGCGTGGTGGTTCTCCAGCACGGAGCGGTCGTTGTACAGCACCGCCTGCGGAAGCAACGTGGGCAGGGGCAGCTGAGGAACACCTCAGCAAGACCATCCTGCCAAAATCATCCTGGCAAAACCATCCTGGCAAAATCATCCTGGCAAAATCAACCTAGCAAAATCATCCTGGCAAAACCATCCTGGCAAAACCATCCTGGCAAAATGATCCAGGCAAAATTATCCTGGCAAAATCATCCTGGCAAAATCATCCTGGCAAAATCAACCTAGCAAAATCAACCTAGCAAAATCATCCTAGCAAAATCATCCGGGCAAAATTATCGTAGCAAAATCATCCTGCCAAAATCATCCTAGCAAAATGATCCAGGCAAAATAATCCTGGCAAAATCATCTTAGCAAAACAATCTTGGCAAAATGATCCCGGCAAAATCAACCTAGCAAAATCATCCTAGCAAAATCATCCTGGCAAAATCATCCTGGCAAAATCAACCTGGCAAAATCATCCTAGCAAAATGATCCAGGCAAAATAATCCTGGCAAAATCATCTTAGCAAAACAATCTTGGCAAAATGATCCCGGCAAAATGATCCCGGCAAAATCATCCTAGCAAAATCATCCTGGCAAAATCATCCTGGCAAAATCATCCTAGCAAAATGATCCTAGCAAAATGATCCCGGCAAAATCATCCTAGCAAAATCATCCTGGCAAAATCATCCTGGCAAAATCATCTTGGCAAAATCATCCTAGCAAAATCATCCTGGCAAAATCATCCTGGCAAAATGATCCCGGCAAAATGATCTTGGCAAAATGATCTTGGCAAAATCATCTCAGCAAAATCATCTCAGCAAGATCATCTCAGCAAGATCATCCTGGCAAAATCACAGCAAGGGATCATCCTGCTTCAGGTTAGTGGCTAACATGACACAGGTGTGTGCTTCCCTGATTCTCAGAATTAACCTCACTTAGTGAATTACTGCCCCTCAGTAACTGCACCAGGCAGCTGTGTCTGTGTAGGACTGATTCCAAACACAGAAACAGGTGAAATTCCAGTTTGCAGCCTGGAAACACATACTCAGCCTGACAGATAGCTCAGTGCTAAAATCCAAAATGGGTGAAACCAAAATAAGATGCGTAATTCTCATAGTGATGGTAATTCCATTCAGAAAATAACAAGAAAACTATTTTTTCCTATTAATTTATTTTCAAATTAGAGTCAATACATAAAGGCTAATCATCTAACCTCCTTTTCTGATTTTTACAAGCACAGAGCTATAGCACTTGTTTCTTACAATTAGATTTAAAGTAGGAGATGTCTTCTCCCAGTCTGTTTACCTGGCCAGAGTATCAAAGCTCTTGATCACAGAAATGAATTGCAAGGATGAGAAGCATTACTAACAATTCATAGACACAAACTGATACCAGATTCAGGTGACTTGCTCTTGGTGACAGAGGAAGTTTGGTTGCAAGCTGGGGAGTAAATCTAGAATTTCTGCATCCCTATCCAACCTGCCACCATTAAGATTTTTTTTTTTTTTAATTTCCTCATCCGTAGAAGTATTTTTCAGCACAGTGTGCTGAAGCCAGGCAGGTCAGCTACGTAAAGTAAGGAAAAATGATCTCATAATTAAGCCAATAAAGAGTGACTCAGAATTGCTGAATTCAACTGGCACCAATTTCCGTGTAACCTCAGGCAAGCCTCAATTCTACATTTATAACACTGAGATTATTTTCCACTCCCTGCCTCCAAATATTTTCATAAAAAGACTGCCACTGCTCATATTCTATAGAAACAACAGAAAATGTGTTATGATCATGCACAATTAACTTGCAAAGCACAGTCAACTACACAACTGGGATGTTTTATTTTATTTAATCTTTCTGTGCATTACTTGGTAGAGTAACTCCTCCATTCTTCCACAGCTACAGATTCTCTATCAGCCAGCAGAGCTTTACCTTCTTCACTGACACAGTTTATTTGTCAGTACCTTTCTTAACAGCTCTGCTAACTGGGGGTGTGTAAGAAGACTCTTACCAGCAATCCCCAAGTGAAGTGATTATTTCTGTCACTTTGACAAGCCGTTTCAAAATATTTGGCAGACTTGTGCTTAATGGAAGCCACAGGCACCACCAGCAAGGAAAAGCTGTCATCAAGACCTTCCAAACTGTGCAGCAACACTGCCTGGGATTTATTTACCTGAGGAGCACTCGTTGCTACCAAGAAGGCATTGGTCCTTCCTGGGTGATCATAATCATGCATGGCTGCAGCTACATAAAGAGCCATCAGCTCCAGGGCAGGGATGTTGCCAGCCAGGCACCCGTAGCTGTCATCTGTAGGTGTGTAGGTCTTTGAGAACACGTAGCCCATGTGGCCGTGAGTGATCCCACTGTCGGAATCTGAGCAGGAAGAAATGAATGAAAACAGTAAAAAAATCCAGTGCTACTTCTTCAGTGACCTACTGTGAAAAACGGTTCACACTTACGTTTTTTTTTTAAAAAATTAAAAGTTTAATAGTAAAAATTTAAGGTTATACAAATTAGGATAATTAGGGTTAGGACAATAAAAGAGACAATAAAAAGCAAAGTATTATGGATGTTTGGATGTCTCTCAAAGGGGAAAAGCACAAAGCACTAATAAGGGTTACCCCTTAAAAGCAATAGCCTGTTGCATATTCATACTTCGTCATACATGATTCAAACATTCCTCTCAAACAAAGGGTTCTTTAGTTACATGTCTGTTTCTTGTCTGTTTCTTGTCTTCTAATTTGTTTTGGTTTTAGGGTATCTACGAAGGTAAAGTTAAGAGGCAATAACTCTTTCTTGGTGTCTTCGTGTTGTTTTTTTTAGGCGAGGAATTTTTTGGTTATTTTTGTTCATTCTTTGAGTTAGTTACAGAAAGAATTTTACATTACATGGCTCTTATTTTAACGGTATGCTTTAACAAAAAAAAGACTACATTTAAAGATTAATACAGCATTACAAAAATTAATACAACATAACTCTTTAACATAACACACGTAGTATTCATTCTAATATTTGCAAAAAGCCAATCATATACTGTGCATTTTTCACTACTGTAACAGAAGCAATAAAGCAGGGAGAGAAGGAGAAATTTACAGGAAGAATAAATGCAGCCTGAGCTCAGTGCTCTCTGTGCCAAAGATCCAGTACAATAAGACAGCTGGAAAGGAACAAATTCTGATCCCACCTGGGGATCTTCCAGCCATCTAGCAAAACCTATTCTCAAACAATTAAAAACTTGATCTTCCCACTCTTTTCTCTAATTTCTTTCATCATGGAGACAAGTTTATGAGACACAGATAGTCCTTAAAACATGCACTGTTATTATACTGCATGTATATAAATCCTGGACTAGAATTTATATACGTGCAATATAATAACAGTGCATGTTTTCCAATATAAATACAATATAATAACAGTGCATGTTTTCCAATAGAAATACAAAATAATTACAGTGCATGTTTTCCAATAAAAATGTCTAGACTTTGGATCTTTGCTAATAATCCTATTATTATTCTCTTTTTGAAGCATCTTGAGCACACCTGTCAGACAGAGATACTGAGGTGCTTTGCTAATTTAATCTGAATGTCCTTAAATGGATCTTGCATGCAGCTGAACAATGTCTTTTAAATAACAAACATCAAAAAGCCCCAGAACTCAACCCCTTTCATTCCACCTCACCTACAAAGCCACTGAAATCCCTTGCTAATAAATTTTTCCAGGAATAAAACCATTTAATACCACAGGAAAAAAACCAAACCAAACCCAAAGAAACCCAACAAAAAAACCCCAACAAAAGAAAACACGGGAATGGAACAAACTCCTGCTTTTCCAGCAACTCTCTGAGAACTCCCACAAAACACAGACAGGTCCTCTAGCTGCCACAGCTGAACATGGAGAAGTTAATATGCAAATGCAAGAACAGCTTCCTGTAGTGAGCAACCATAAAACAGAAGAAGAGTGGCCTTGTAAAGCAATTTCCAGATGGTAACAAGTCTTTTTATTTGCAGATAGTGAGGAAAAGCAAAGAACACTTCATGAGAGCCAAGCAGTGGCAAGTGCACAGCACTACCTGCATGCCCCAGAAAATGTACAACAGCAACACAATGAAGGGTTTAAGGATTTCAGTCTATGCTGCCTCTGGAACAGCACTGAAAAGCACTGATAATATAGTTTTCCTGGGAAAAAAACCTTTTGTAAAAACCAAAACCTTTTGCAAAAACCAAAACCTTTTGCAAAAATCAAATGGTAGCAAAGATCTGTCGTTAAGGGTGACCACAAAGGCTCCCATTCACACATCATTAAATGTTAAGTATTAGGTTTTGGAGGAACAATTCCATTCCCTTCCAAGTTACACCAACACACCTGAAGACCGTCAACATCCCTTGTGCTACGGAACTTCAGCACCGTGCTACAGACTGCAAAAAGTTCTGCATGCAATCCTCAGTTCTTGGCTTTCTTAGAGCAAATTCAATGAGAGAAACTTCATTTAAATTTACCTGAGTCACTTGCTGAGCCGTGGTCACTGAGCACGGTGGGCAGCCCCGGGATGGGCTGGGTGGTGAGGTACCACACGGCGTGCAGAACATCCGTGGCATGGATTCGGTTGTGATCTGTGATGGGAAGAAAAGCATCCAGCTGTAAGGCAGCAGGGATTTCTGACAGAGGGATTTCAGCACCATCTAGTGGGTGCCGTGTGGCAGTCAATCCAGCAGAGACAAACCCAACATTATCACAAGCATCACAGCTGTTTTTACCTTTTTCACAGAAATGAAAAAAAAAAAAAGACGATAAATTGATTTGTATTAGAGAGTCCTCTTTAGTAAAACAAAAAAAACACGGAAGAAAAAACCAAGGAAATAGAGTGCTAGGTTCACAAAAACCCCAGAGACTCTATGAATAGTTAAATGTTTTAAACAGAAAGGAATAGCTTCAGAGGAACAGACTTTGGGACTTCCATCTCTAACGTCCCCAGGCTGGGATCTGCTGCTTTAGATCCCTGATCCAGTTCAAACACAAGGGAAGGATTGAAACTGGGTCTCCCACTTTCCCAGAACAACTCCAAACCACCTGGCTGAAGGCATTTTGAGGTAGCTTTCCTTAAATCCTTCCCACTGTAGCTACTCCAATTGGAATTTAATATTTTGACAGAGAGACTACATGACTTCTTACAATGATGTCTCCCACGTTTTTCTGGGAGTGTAGAGAAAACAGGGTGTTCTATGATCCTCAGTGCTGGGTTTATCTGCCAGCTAAAGGGGGTAATAACTTTTTCCTCTTGGGAAAATAAAGAGTTTTTTGCAGCTGAAGCACTTTGATGAATTTGATTTGAATTAGTAAATACTTTGGGGATGACTGAAAACAGGTTTTTCAGTGAATAAATGTTTCCCACTGAAAAATATCAGCTAAGCTGTAGTAACAGAACAGGGTTCACTCATGTTTTGGGCATAATTTTTCTGCTGATAAAGCTTATCTCCTTTGGAAGCATAGCACTGCTACTGTGTAAAAATCCAAGTTGCCTTTAGGGGGTTAAATGTTTCAAGACCCTCCAACTGGGGCACTGGGGTACACTTGCATTATTAGGAAACAGTCTTTACTTATAATATAATAACCATAATAGTTTATATGATTTCTGGCTTGTGCAGATTTTGCCATGAATTATGAAACAATGTAAAAGGTGAAATACAAAGAAAAAAAGTAGCTTTATAATGCAAGAAGAAAGGCTTCAATTCAAAAGCGTATGGAAAACCCCCAAAACTTTAAGGAAGCATCATTATCTACCAGGAATTTTTACTTACAAGGTATCTCTCGGTATCCACACTCCAAGGCATGAAAGTAGTTCATAAATTCCCTCACTGGTATTTTAAAAGTTTCAAACAGCCCCATGTCGTCAAAAAGCCTGTATGATACCTGAAAGAAAAAAACAACAAAAAACCCCATTCTGCTAAGGAGATGGGGAAAACTCGACAAATTAGATATAAAACTCCTTAGGTCAAATTACCCCGTGAAAATCTGCTTTCCTGGTAGTGTTTTCTCAAATCCTTGACTCAAATCAATTCCCAGAAAGGAAGAAAAAGCAAAGGAGTGACAGAAGGGGGAATTGTGTGTGTCCTCTGCATTGTGTGTTGCAAGAACATATTATAGGTTTCTCTGTATGCAAGCCTGCAGAATAATCTTCCCATGGGAAAGCATCTTTTTACTCTGTACAAGTTTCTAGAAACAAAATCTCTGATCTGTATTCGAAGACATTTGGATTTCTCTTCCTGTCTCCTAATAATGGGAGATGGGGGTTTTCTTTCTTTCAACCTATGAGGTGAAAAGTTGTTATCTCTGATTGTGTAAGCTACTCTAAGATTCCTTAGACAGAGCTAGAGACAAGAGCTTCAGATACTCCAGACTGGGCAGATAATAGCCCAAATCCTTTGTATTATAGAGTCATGTTAATAAATCATATTTAACCTTCTGATATTATTGTCAAGAGTCCTTTGTTACTGCACAGACCACAGCAATAATTGTGTCCTTGCTTTCTCTCCAATTTTGGAAGTGAAATGATAAAAATGACTTCACCAGGATACCAGAGGCAGCAAACAGCTCAGGAGGCAGAGCTGCTCGGAGCATTCCTGCACCAAAGGTGACTGGAGACATCCAGGAGAGGATGGATTGGGAGGGAGAATGCAATGGATGAGCAAGGAGGTGTTCAGGAAAGATGAATGCTCAGAATGTGAGCAGCAGCTGACACAAAATGGGCACTTCAGAAGGCAAGTTTGAACTTGACATACAAAATAATGGGACACAGTAATATCATTGCCTGATCTTTTCACTTCTTTGGCAAATTGGACCCTAAAGCCTTGCAGAATCTTTATTTATTTACTGCTGTTAGCTAAATCCTGTCCTTTTGATGCCATCTGCCTGGTAATGACCTGCCTAGAGCTAAGCAACTGATGAGTGCTCTGGGGCAAGAAATGGTTACAAATGACACTTTGTGTTTTACATCTGAATATAAATCAAACATCTATCCACACCTGTGTTGTAGTTGAGTTTAGGAACAGCAAGAGAGATGACAGGCACTCCATGATGCAGAAGGCATAAAGGCTTATTTATCAATAGAATATCACACTCTTATAGAGAAGTTCGTGCACCTAAGACCTGATTGATCTTTAGGAGACTCCTGATTAAACAGGGAGTAACTCCTTCTTGTAAACATCCTGCACAAGACCAGGTGCAAGGGATAAGATAATAACTGTTTGAATTCTTTTCTCTGAGTTTCCCAGACTGAGTTATCTCTGTTCTCTCTTCAGAAGAACTGAGAATAACCACACACCTGTCTGTGTCTGTCTATATAAATTGGGGGCTATGAGTTGCACCTAAACATCAGCTCCAAAAGCCCTGCCACTGTGGGTTTTTAGGGTAAGAATAACAAAAAAGGAAATGAATTTGCAGCATTAATGATCTTCCCCCCTGCCTCCCCTCATGGTCATTCCCTACCAGGACAAATCTGCCTGTGAACCAAATCTGGCAAAGAGGCAGTGATGGTGCAGAGGCAGGCTGAGTGTGGGGTCTGACCCCATCCAGGTGACCCTCTAGTGACCAAAATCTGACAGGGAGGGGTTCTGCTGGGGGCTCACTTCTGTTCCTCCACAACTCAACTACTGAACTATTGTGCTCTGGAAGACAAGAGCTTAGAATAAAAGGTAGGGCCTGTAAAAGGCAAAACACCACTCTCTGAAACCCCATGGGATCCCCCTGTATTTAGGCACTTCTCTGTATGGGCCCAGCAATAAAAGCTAAACCACAGGTTTTACTCTTATAGAAGCTGTAAGAAAAGTGTTAAGTGTGACTGAAGATATTATTGAATTTTATGGCTTCTTATGAAGCAACAGCTCAGTTCTGAGAGCTTGGCTCTTCGTTTCTGAAATGAGACTGAATGGATGCTCCTCTCTGTTGCTATGAACATATTATAAGTTTCTCTGTGTGTAAGCCTCTGATCTATTTTCCCATGGGAGAACATCCTTCTGCTGTTCTTTTACTCTGTATAAGCTTTCTGTAAACAAATATCTGGTGTTCTTCAAGGACATTTTAGAATTCCTCAGCTCTCCTCCTTGAGAGTGGGAGAAGGAGCTGAAGGACTGTAATCTTTCTGATATTGTAAGCTTCAGACATTCCCTGGATGAAGCAGCAGCAGGAGCATGGAGAGTGCTCTCTGCTGAGCAGATATAGAAAAATACTAGAATTATGGAGTCATTTTAATAAATCATATTAGCCTTCTGATGTTATCGTCAAAAGTCTTTTCTTCAATGCATGGACCACGACGATACCTCTCCAAACCTATCATGCATATTTGTTACATTTACTGGGCTTGCCACTCCAGTTTGCACAGATGCTTTCATGGTTCCTGACTGGTTTGGGGTCTTTTAATATGTCTAAACCAATTTAACATTCCACAAAGAAGGAACAGATATCTCAAGCAGCTTCAAAGATGGTAAGCCAGCATTTGCTTTCTAAACTGAATTCCCTGGAGGCATGTGTCAACTTTGCTTTGTTCCATCTCATAAATTTAACCTAGCATGCCAAACACAGTTAATTCAGCTTTTTAATTTACTTTTTTTTTTAATGGGTTAGTCCATTTAATAGCAAAATACAGAGGATAAATCATTAAAGCTTTTGCTTCATTTGTTAATAATATCCCAAGATTTTAAAATCAAACCAGAAAAAAAGTAGTGCTTTTGGCTGGAGAAAAAGATTAAATTATTTTAGTTTCCTGATTTCTGAAAATAATTTCATTAACAACACCTGAGTAGGTGGGGGTAATAAGGATCTATATTTTGTGAACAAGGTTGAACTTGCTACATTCTGCTGTTAGGGAGAGGGAGTTATTATAAACAGCTGTTACAGAAAATGTTGAATTTTCATCACAAATATTCAAGCTCCTCTATTTTATTTCTCAAGCCTCATTTTGTGGAACTGTGAAGTGGATAACTGATGTGAAACTGTGCAAAAAACAGATTTTGGGAAACAGAGTGAGATTTAGTGCAATTTGAGGGAAGCACAGAGGTACAGAACCCCATGCAGCCTGGTAAAGCCTATAGAGGTACCCATGTAAAACCAGAACAAATTTTGGCTCATCCAAAATGAGCCATTGAAAGGAAGTTCTGGTTTTCCTTATGTTTCTTTCATTATTCTATTATCATTCCATGCTATTAGAAAAATGAGCAATGTGATCTAGAAGGGCATTTCAATCACACACTCACTGTCTAGTGCAAAAGTGCCTCACTGAATTTATCCAACAAATATATCCAATATCCACAATTTGCCTGTTTCTCTAAAATGAACCTAGAGACCTGGCAGGCTGGTCAAACACAGAGGCTGCTTGCCAAGCTGCAGAACACTAAAAGGCATGTGACAGAATAAATTTGAATTCCTGCCATGGTTTTCCTTGCTGGCCACCAGATAATTGAATCTAGCAGAATAATAGGTAAGCACCAAGGGACTGTGATTTGATCCAGCATTCTCTGGAGCTTGTTACACTGAAATCTGCCTGACACACTAACCTCTGTGTTTCTGGGGGGTGTGGGGGGTGATAATTGCACCACATTGTACCAATTAACTTTATCTCTTCTTTCCAGCACTCATCACTACATAATGCCTTGTGAAGTGATACTCCTTCAGGCAGATTCTCTCGGGCTTTTTTTCCCTTTCATCCCTAAATAATAATAAAAATAATTACTTGCTTTTCCTGTTTAATAATCTTCAATACTTTTATGAAAAAAAAATGACTAATTTGTCAGTGTTCCAGGAAAAGGGGCATAACAGAGCAGAAAGTTCAGCCAAGAAAGTGATTATGGAAAGTGACACTAAACAGGCTGTGTCAGTAACTGAATTAAACCCACAGGAAGGAATAAAAACCTGAGAGCTGAAAGAAAGACCAGTAAGCTCTCCCATCCCAACTCACAGTAAATTTGTCTTCCCTATGTAATATTATATGAATTTTCTCTCAAAGTTCTGATTCTTTAAAAGTAAGGGAATATAGCAAGGATTCTTTCTACCCCCACTTCCTCAAGCCTTGCTTTCTTGCCTAGCCTGAAATCTGAAATGTTTTATTTCTGGGATCTTATACTGAAATCTTCAGTATAAAAGAGGACCAAAAGTCTGTATATCTTGCATCTACTGAATATATTTACTGTTTAGCCCTCCCATGCTAAACCCCATGAGAAATCCTTTCCCAAAGAGCTCAGTAAGGGCTGGAGCATCTCAAAAGAATACTCAGAAAAGCAGAGAGCAGAAGGCGAAATCGGTGTGTGGCTTTTTTCCTTTTGCATTTTTAAATTTAAAAATAAAGACATCCAAAAGTAAGGAATAGAATGAGACAGAGACGGAGTTCCTATGGTCAGCTTTGAATTAGGTGTCAGGGATCACAGTTCACTGGATCATCAGCTTGTAAGGACAGTGCCTTTTAACGTGTCTGTGTCTAAATCTGTCAGCATTCTGCCCAGACGCTGCAGACAAGGTGCACCTCTCACCTGACTGAGAATCCGACCACATTTCTTCCCAATTTTTTCCACCAAATCAAAGATTGGGAAGTTCCAACTATTTAGCTGCTCCATCAGGGGATCCAAGTTGTCCATAACCAGAGGCTCAGGAGCCAATACAGGCTTGTCCTGTGCCAGAAATCAGAATAAAAAGGATTGTTAGTTCAGTGAAGCATCTCAAGCAAAAATTTATCTCCTAAAAGCTGAAGTCACATTAGCATCATGTGTAAGTCAGTAGTACTTTACTCAGCTCAGCACAGATGTCCTCATTTCTTGCAGCCCTGCAGCTACTCACTCTCCTTTGTGATGTGTTTCACTTGAATGGACTGGAAATTCTGTTTATGAAACAGCAGTGTCTGCACTTAGCACTGAGCCTCACTCGTTCATTCACTCCTGGGAATCATTCATTCATTTCCAAGGGAGCCTGCCTTCATTGTGAAATTCACTGTGGTACAGAGAGAAGAGCTCTCAGTTTCTGCTTCTGCAGCAGGGCTCCTTCACTAGACTAGACTCTACCCTGGCTAACAGAGCTCAGTCCAAGTGAAGACTTGCACTCCTTAAACTGAAACCTACCTGTTTTCCAAGGTCTGCAAATAAAAGATGGGTTGTGCCCCTCCTTTCACATTTCTCCCAGTAGACTCCCTGGCATTTCATTTTACTTACAAACTGGAGATGAGTAAATGCCAGAACATTGCAAGCAAAATGCCTTCTCTCAGCATGTCCAACTCCAGCAGATTACAATAAATTTTTCAAGTGCTCCTGCCAACTTCAGATTATTAATTCAGTTGTACAACAGATTGTGGAAAACTTAACTAAACAAAGCTTTCCCTCTGCATCTCAACCAAGCTCTCAGCTGAATGCTGCGAGACAACCATCCCTTGTTCATCACACTGCAACATTTGCTGTTTAAGACATGCACCTACAATAACACCTTGCAGCACCCCTTTTTTCTGTGGGGATCTGGGTTTTTGGTTAGCTTGGTTTTCGGGTTTTTTTTTGTCTTCCCCTCAGTGTAAGCATACACTCAGTCTGTTGTGCTGGGGGAACTTAGAGGAGTGTTGGAATCCAGGGCACAGGGAATGTTTCTATGCCAGTTTTAGAAAGCCCTGACTCTCAGCAGGACACTGCTTTTAACCTCTGTCCCAGGGAAAAAAATTACTAAGGCTTTGGGAGTTTGAACATACAGGTGTGAAGTAGATAGGAGTGGTATGTAGCAGTAGTAATAGTAGTCTATCACAGGGTGAAAAATCTAGGGTTTTAGGATTTTAGTGTGAGAGTGAATGGGAGACAAGATGGAGGATTTTGGGTGTTGTCTCCTCTCCTTGTTCTTCTTCCACTCCATTTTCTGTGGCATTGGTGGAAAGAAGTCATTGGTTAGAGAAAGCAGTTGCATAGGTGTTACGTGTGTAGTTTAGTAGAAGTTATTGGTAGTAAAGTAAAAACAATATACGTGTTAGAAAGTAATTGGGCTAATTAGTTTTAAAAAGACCTTGGTTTTGGGTATTGAGGCCATTTTGTCCATTTTGTGCCTGGTTTCTCATATGCTCAGTCTGGCGTGCAGACAGCATATCGACTTCAAGATAAGAAAAGAATAAACAACAACCTGAAAACCCAGAAACAGTGAGTCCTGCTTGTTTTTCATCCCTGGCAAAGAACTCACGAGAGGGAACCTCCTCCAAGGGCCCAGGGGGTAGGTTCCCAGCTCTGTGGGGTCCAACAACCACCAAGAAAAAATAAACCCCGCAGAGGAGCTACCTCAGGTGGTATCAAGGGGTGCAGGATGATGGTCTCAGGCGTGTAGGACCTACAGCCAGATCCCTTCTGTGGCTGCTCCTTGGAGCAATCCGCGTCGTCGTCGTTCTGCACGATGTCACTGCTGTCGCTGTTGTTGGTCTCATAGTCAGAAGTGGCTTGAGCAGGATCATCTGCAAACACAAATCACAGAGCTTGTGCTGTGAGCAGCAAGGCTCTCATGGCACTCATCCTGTGGCCTTCTGAGTAACAGCAACAGGATCTCTGACTCATAATACATATGTGTTGCTTGGCTGGCTCCAAAATCAGGCAATCTGTCCAAGGGCATTAAAGATCTACCCTGCAGAGTGTAAAAAATGTCATCAGGGAATGAGGAGAGGAAAAATTTTGAGGACCATTATTTAAGTAAATTGAGGGGGACAGAATATCCTTTATATCTTAACTCCATAAGCATTTTGTATATGTTGTACAAACAAAAAGGGAGGAAGCCTCAAAGGCAATTTGTATGGACTCACCTGTGTGTGTGTTCTCCTTTTATGACAGACAAGCTCATCTGCCCTGTTAGTGAATGATCACTGAATTTGAGGGAAAAAGGTGCTTTTGACCAAGAATTACTGTTAGAACCCTAGATGCTGAAGATTTTAAGCTTTCTGTGTTAAAAGACACAGACCCTCAAGAGAATACTACATTTGACCTGAGGCCGTAGAGAAAGCTTCCAAAATTAATTGATAACTCTAAGGTTAGAGGTGTATAGTTTGAATAGAAGTGTATAATATCACAAAGTAAAAAACTTAAAGTTTTAGATTGTAGCAATATATATATAACAAAATAGAAATTTTAGAGAAGTAGCTAGTTGTTTTTCTCTACCTTCTTCTTTATGAGTTTAAGCAGTATTATGTAATTAGTTAGAAAAATCCACATTACAGAACACAAGTAATTAGTTAAGTTAAAAATAAAAAGAATTTAAGTGTCATTTCTTAATTAAATAGTTTTTCTTTAAAAGGCTTTGTAGAAAAAAATAGTTAACCATTTTGTAGCTTGTTAGTAAAACACTATAAAACTCACAACTTATAAAACTGTAATATAGATAAAAAATAATAAACATCTAAAACCGAACACAAAATACCATCTCTACACATTTCATCCCAACCCTAAAGAAATAAGGGAAAAAAACCCAACACAATAAATTACCTGTTCTGTTCAGGGTGTGTGTAGTACCATCATTTCTATTTAGTGTCCCATCACCAGCTTCTATTTGGTTGTAGGGTCTGCCACAGCTGAAATACATCAAGAAACATGCACAGCATGAAGAACCACGTGCCTTAGACAGTCTTGTGTAAAATGATTTCCCACTGGCAGTGTGAGATTATGTCATACAGAATAAGCCATGGTCCAGGCTACGTTCTCCGGACAAAATCACAGCAGAGTGCTGAAGTTTTATTGGATCTCAGGACAAAAATACAGAAGGACCTTGGATTAAGTGCCCACCACCATCACATTTGTGTTTTCAACAGTAAACCTGAACCATGTGATTTCTTTAAGTGATTTTTTTTTTTTATTCTCTAAGTATACCAGCACAAAATAAATCCCCTAGCTCTGTACTACAGCTGCCCTATAAAGATGAATTAAAATTATGAAACTGTGCTAGAGTCCCAGACAATCTTACAGAATTCAGTTTGAACACAGTCATGATCTGACTTCACTCTTCTTGCTTAAAACTTGAATAATCTTCTTAAGGAGGAAAATTATATTTTATCATTATTTCAGTGACAGCATACCAAGTATAAGTAACATACCATACATAAGAACCAAGAGGGCAGAGTTTGCTTCATCATTTCCAGAACAGAAACACATTTTGGAAGGGATCACAATATTATGACCTTTTAAAATGACTGGCTCTCCTCTTTCATTAAAAAGCTTTATTCCTTGTGTATAATTCCCTTTAAACCCTAATTGCAACCTGACATTTTAACATTTTCTCTGGTTTGAGTCAGCATTTTGTGGCATTATCTTATATGTAACAGTCTTCACAGAGCAACTACTACAGCATTATTTGGATTGGTCAAACTTTGTACTAGAACCTTTGCACCATTTTAAGTTCAACATATAAAAATGGCTTAACTCCTGTGCCAACTAGCTTTTGACTGGGTCATCCAAACATATCCTGGAGCTTGGTATGCCCTGCAAATATCATGAGTTCCTGAAAGACTTTCAAATAAAAACACTAATCTGTGTTCAATCTGTAGTGCATAGCCAAGCAAATAAATCTTGTATCAGTCAGGTTGATAAACAAGATGAAAAAGGTATTAATTTCATCACTATCTACAACAACCTTACACTGATTCTTTTCTGACATTGTTAAAGCAGTTCTTATCTGTTCCTTTTAACAGAAATTAATGACACTTGTGAAATAACAGTATTTTGTTGAAGTGGTAATAAAGGCACAGCTTAATAAGCCTGCAGCACCTTTATGCTATATTTCAGTTTTGTAATATAGTTTTAATTTCAAATTAATCTGTCCAAATCCCAATTTTGGTATACCTTGGGAAAACTCCTAAAAGCATTTAAGTTTTTCTATTTAGTCATCCAAATCCATCTCAAAAGCCTGTTTGGATCCTACTCCAAACTGCAGTGAGGATGACTCCCTTGAGCAAAGTCCTTGAGGCTTGAGACTCCCCTGCAGTCTCAGTTTTGAGTTTCTCACAGCCACTTCCTAGCCTTGCACACAGCACACTGAGACACATCCACAGTCATGTGATTGAAGTCAGAAACTAAAAACTATTTCCAAAGATAGTGAAACTTGACAACAGCCTTGCTCTCTGCTGGCTGGCCACTCGTGCTGTGACCAAAGGTAACATCTGGTGAGTAAAGCAACCTTGGAACTGCACTGGGACAGGCTTGGGAGGATCAGTGCTGTCCACTACTCTGAACTGGACACATACTGCCAACTCCAGCAATTTGATTTAGCAACTGAATCCTTTCTGAGAAGATAAGCAGAACAAGTTTCTTTCCAAAATGCTAATTTTGCAAAGGAGGTCTGGTTTGTGTTACCTAATAAAGGGGTACTTTAAAGCAAGAAATTAAACTGTGCTACTGGAGGTCTTAGCAGTAGGAAGAACTCATCTGCAGTTGATTTCTGGAGAAAAAAAAAAAAAAAAAATCCCCACAGTACCTAATCTGACTCTGCCTAGGACCCACTTCTCCTGAGATTAGGCTCAAAATGATGGATTCTTCAGGAACTGTTGGCCCTAGCAGTCAGAATTCTCTATCAGGTGCCTGCTGTGCAAGACTTGGCCTAAAGGTGACTGCTCATGGCAAGGGCATGGCTCCAGAAACACAAGTTGTGAACATGAAATCCAACTTTGGGATCTGCAGGTTACTGACAAAGAATTTACTTAGGGATCAGGCTGACCATCTGACAGGAGTAAAAGCAATAAACATAGCAATAAACATAGCCAAAACACTCTTCCACTTTAAAAGTACTTTGTAGCATTGATCTACACATTTACTGAAGTACTATGAACCAGAAATGTCAATATAAACCCTGTAGTAAATCACAAAAACTTGTATGTGGGCCAGTAAAACATGTTCATGAGAGCAATGTCAAATGATTCCAAGGCATGTCAAATTATCATCTTACCTGCTGCAGATGATGGAGGGGCTGATAATAGGGTCTGACAGGCTAGGTGCACTCTGAGTAGAAGTTAAGACTTTGTGTGGCTTTAAGCCCTGCTTGGTGTCAGTGTCTGTGGGCTCTGGGAATGACACAGAAGATGTTTTTCCAGTAGGACTGGTGGCAGGCGTCCCCTGAATCGGTGAATGGCACGGGGAGGTGAGAGGTGAAATATTTGGTGGGATACCTGGCCAAGGACAAGAAGAGTCTTGTCAATTAACACAAGTGGCAGCTGGCTGCATTAGTTCACTGTGCAGAAATACTCTTCTTGAGATAGTCTCCAAAACCAAAATAAACAACAGAATACCCTTCTCCACTCTGAGCCAAGCCTAGGGCTGCCTAGAGTGATGGACTTCCATTGCTATCAGCCACTTCTACCTGCTGAAGATCTGGCTCAAAATACAAAGCATATCTTCCCTGTTGAGCAGGATGCACTCACTGCACAGGCATGAAATAAAAGACAAGTTTGTGGCATGACTGCTGGTATCAACATTTTCTGGTGACAGAGACACACAGCCCCAAACAGACAGTTCCCAGACCCACCTGCAGTTTCTCTGTCACCACCTCTAAATCAGGGTCAAGGAAGGCTTACACACATTCCCAGAAAATTTGGATTTCTACACGTTTGAAGACCAGCAATAAACCAAAAAGAGCAATTTTTAGTAGTCATATATTGTCGTGGTCCGTTTATTAACAATGGACTTTTGACAATAATTTCAGAAGGCTAAATATGATTTATTAAAATGACTTTATAGTCAGAGGATTCGGGTTATATTGTGCTCAGGTACAGAGTTCAGATGTTTACTTCTTCATGCTCTGTATCAGAATACTAGAATGCTTACAATATCAGAGAGATAACAGTCCTTCACCTCATAGGTTGAAAGAGAAACTATTATCTCCCACTATCAGGAGACAGGCAGAGAAATCCAAAAACGTCTTTGAAACACACACCAGAGATTTTGTTTACAGAAACTTATGCAGAGTAAAAAGACAGTAAAAGATGCTCTCCCATGGGAAAATTTTCCTGCAGACTTGCACACAGAGAAACTTATAATATGGTCTTGCAATAGTCATGCATTATGCAAAATGCCATGCTTCTGGGGCCATTTCTCATAGATTTTGGCCCTGATCTTCAGCCTGAGTTTATTTTTCAATCTGTTTCCCACTAAGGGAGACTTGCAACCATTACTGCAGCACATGGTACACCTGAGCTGGAGCACAGAAACTGCCAATATCCACGTGTGCAACACCAGCCAGATGTAATTCTCTCTGTCCCTCATTCCACCTAAGCACCACTGCCAAGGTGAAATGCATCCAGGGTTTACACAAAGTGCTGCCTTCTCTTGGAATTCACTTTACAATTCCTAGTCTCAGACAAAATGAGACTCAAAGCACAGAGGAGCAAACTTAATCTATCTTAAAAGGAAATGCAATAGAAATTGAGTTACCTCCTGTTCTGAAGTTTGTAGGAACTCAAACTTCATTTAATTTACCACATTCATCTTCAAAGGCAAAGGATAGCAAGGCCTTAGGAACTTGAATGGGTTTTATGTTTGAATTTTGCCCTCTATCTAAATGCATTCCAGACATGAAAATTATCTTAAAATAAGGCAATATGTTGATCTAAGTTTATGAAATATTAACCTTGCAGGATATACATGTACAGAGTTCCAGTGTTTTTTCCCTGTTAGCAACTTACTGTGATAGGAGGCTAAAATATGATTTACTGTTGACAATGCAAGAGTTAAAAAAAAAAAAAATCTGATCGTTACTGTGATGTAATTTGGAGATATCCAGCATCTCTGTTTTGATTAAGGGTACTTCTTCAGGAAATGTGGTACGTATTTAGTGTCTTAATTCAATGATTGCAAGTAGGATAAAATGCCAGTCTTGAGATCAGAACACTACAGCCTTCAGAGCAATTAAAATGTTATCAGATGGCCATGAAACACGGAAATTGCTTTAAAATACAGAAAACCTCTGTTTCACATTCATGAATTCATTGTGATATCAGCTTTCCATGCAACAAAACTGTGTCTTTAACAACATTTCACAGTCAGTTGCACAGGGCATTGAGTTGGATTATTATCTATCTTTGAGATATATGTTACCAAGTAATATTGATAACTCTAAGAGGATGCAATGCATATGGTCTTCTTTCAACAATTTGAAACATGTCCTGAGAATTTAAACAGCACTTTTCACAATAACGTTCCTAATCACAGCGAGCTTTGTACTGCTAGTAAGGATCTTGAAATATTTTTTGTTGTGTGTGTTTCTGGTTTTTTTTAAGAAAGTAATCTACCAGGGAAGGTAACCACAAATAAAATTACCAGAAAAAAGCAAATATTTTTTTCAATAATCCAGCATTCAGCCATTTACTGGCAAAAGTGAGACTTGCTTTTGTCTTGCTACAGCAAGGATTTTTTCACAATCAAGATAAGAGAAGAATAAAAATATAAAGAGATTTTTTTAAGTACATCCATGCACTTAGGTCCTCCAGAACTTCTGCAAATGTGCAGTGTTGAAGATATAAAACAGTGACTTCAATGTGATGTGAAATTACATATGGTAACACTTGATTTTTTTCAAAATAGGTAGAACTAGCAGTATTTTAAAATGTGAATGTTTTCATGCATAATTAAAGACACATTTTATAAATTAATATATTTACAGATTTAGCTAGATCAACTAAATATAATAATTGTATATTGCCAATGGAGCTAATACATAAAAGTCTAAATTGTATTAACTAGTGCAAATTGAAAGAATTAGCTGGAATATGAAAGCAAATCACATCTAAAAATACATGATTATAAATAGTCTAAAGCATTGTAATACCAATCTTCTACATAAAACACTGATGCAAAATTTTTACTCTCCCTCCACCAGCATCCTTAGGAGTTGCTCTTGATGGAATGGAGATCTCCCTTCATCATGGGGGAGCTCTTGTATCTGGACAACAGAGATGATTATTAATACTTTCTGACAGCAGAAATTGCTAAATGTTAAACTGACTAATGGGCTTGATACTTGTTGTTTTCCAAGTACAAGATATTAGACACCCACTCCTCTCCCTTTCAGTTTCTTGGCATAATCTCTGAAAGTCACAAATCAAATGTTTATTTTGTTCTAAAGCAAATTCCTGGATTCTTGTAACTATGTCTCCATTATTTTCCAGGTTAAAATGTATTCATTTGCCTATGTGCCTATTGCCTTTTAAGATAATATTGTGCTACTTAATCTTCACTGTGGTAAAACAAAGCAGCTGTGTACAAAAAAAAGACCTTTTGTATGGTTCTCTTCAGGTTGAAAAGGTGAAGTGATGTGACAGCACTAGAAATGCAAAATAATTGTGCAGCCCTATCTTCAGCTCATCTCTACACTGGGATTCTCTGGCTTTTCCAACGTCAGGCCTCAGCCATCTATCAATTTCTATCTGATAGCTGGGCAGCCAGGACCTCTGAGTTAAATTATCTCAATAGTATTTATGTTTGGATATAAAGCAGGCTGCTATGAAAAAGGAAGATCTTGTGATAATTTTGAGCTGTGAGTTGAAGCATGGGTAAACAGCATGTTACACTGCATTTGTAGAGAGAGGAGAACCACATTATTGTGGACTAAAGCTGCTTCATGGCTGTCACATTACACATTTCATTACCAATTCCAAAGTCACTTTCTTCATTTCTTTCAGGAAAGAAATTCAGGAGTAATGTTTTTTTTAAAAGGCTCAAAAGGCTGAGTGGAAAACCCCATACTTCTCATCTCTAAAAACCAGAAAGAATGACCTGTGAATATACAGAGGTAGACCTCAGAGTCACAAAGGTTGTGTCTTGGACATGTTTGCATAAGACAAGTCAGTTGCTGCTTCCAGCTCAAAATATAGGTTGTGCTTAAGGGAATCTCAGTCAAGCAATAAGCACAGATAGATAATGTCACAAATATTATGCAAATCACCCTGCTATAGCCAAGGGAATTACAAAGATATAAATCACAATTTAGTATTTCACTTGATGCATCGTGTCATGACCAACTTCTATAAATCAAAAGAATCACAACATTTACAAAGGGCATGACTACAATCATGTACTTTTTTTTTCATTTGATTTTTAATTTAATAGTTTAATTTATTAAATTATTAATTTATTTAATAATTTAATTTAATAATTTAATTTAATTTAAGCAACTGTGTCGCTTTGTTTTTTTTTTTTTAAATAAAAGAAATAACCATATTATATTGATGGAAATAATGATAAAAGGAGCAGACTGGAGAGAGAAGAAAAGCAGATGCAGCAGGTAGGCATGGGGAGGAGCTAACAAGGCTGCCAGGGCTCACCTTGCCGGCTCTGCCTTTTGGCATTCAGGTGGTTGGTGGAGGACACGGCGTAGGAGGTGGAGAAGGACCTGCTCTTTGTGATTGTCATCAGGATGGAGCTGTTCCAGGAGTCAGAGCTGCCAAACCAGAGCACAAACAAGCAACGTTCAGCACAGGAAAAAGCCTCAGTGGCAGATCTCATGAAGTTAGGTATTGTTGTGTATTGACAAAGGGCTTTTGACAATAATATCAGAAGGCTAAATATGATTTATTAAAATGACTCCATAGTTCAGAAGGATTTTGGTTATAATGTGCCCAGGTACAGAGCTCAGATGTTTACTTCTTCATGCTCTGTACAAGAATGCCAGAATGCTTACAATATCAGAGAGATAACAGTCCTTCACCTCCTTCTCTCAGGCAGAGGAATCCAAAATGTCTTCGAAACACAAACTAGAAATTTTGTTNGATTTTTTCACAATCAAGATAAGAGAAGAATAAAAATATAAAGAGATTTTTTTAAGTACATCCATGCACTTAGGTCCTCCAGAACTTCTGCAAATGTGCAGTGTTGAAGATATAAAACAGTGACTTCAATGTGATGTGAAATTACATATGGTAACACTTGATTTTTTTCAAAATAGGTAGAACTAGCAGTATTTTAAAATGTGAATGTTTTCATGCATAATTAAAGACACATTTTATAAATTAATATATTTACAGATTTAGCTAGATCAACTAAATATAATAATTGTATATTGCCAATGGAGCTAATACATAAAAGTCTAAATTGTATTAACTAGTGCAAATTGAAAGAATTAGCTGGAATATGAAAGCAAATCACATCTAAAAATACATGATTATAAATAGTCTAAAGCATTGTAATACCAATCTTCTACATAAAACACTGATGCAAAATTTTTACTCTCCCTCCACCAGCATCCTTAGGAGTTGCTCTTGATGGAATGGAGATCTCCCTTCATCATGGGGGAGCTCTTGTATCTGGACAACAGAGATGATTATTAATACTTTCTGACAGCAGAAATTGCTAAATGTTAAACTGACTAATGGGCTTGATACTTGTTGTTTTCCAAGTACAAGATATTAGACACCCACTCCTCTCCCTTTCAGTTTCTTGGCATAATCTCTGAAAGTCACAAATCAAATGTTTATTTTGTTCTAAAGCAAATTCCTGGATTCTTGTAACTATGTCTCCATTATTTTCCAGGTTAAAATGTATTCATTTGCCTATGTGCCTATTGCCTTTTAAGATAATATTGTGCTACTTAATCTTCACTGTGGTAAAACAAAGCAGCTGTGTACAAAAAAAAGACCTTTTGTATGGTTCTCTTCAGGTTGAAAAGGTGAAGTGATGTGACAGCACTAGAAATGCAAAATAATTGTGCAGCCCTATCTTCAGCTCATCTCTACACTGGGATTCTCTGGCTTTTCCAACGTCAGGCCTCAGCCATCTATCAATTTCTATCTGATAGCTGGGCAGCCAGGACCTCTGAGTTAAATTATCTCAATAGTATTTATGTTTGGATATAAAGCAGGCTGCTATGAAAAAGGAAGATCTTGTGATAATTTTGAGCTGTGAGTTGAAGCATGGGTAAACAGCATGTTACACTGCATTTGTAGAGAGAGGAGAACCACATTATTGTGGACTAAAGCTGCTTCATGGCTGTCACATTACACATTTCATTACCAATTCCAAAGTCACTTTCTTCATTTCTTTCAGGAAAGAAATTCAGGAGTAATGTTTTTTTTAAAAGGCTCAAAAGGCTGAGTGGAAAACCCCATACTTCTCATCTCTAAAAACCAGAAAGAATGACCTGTGAATATACAGAGGTAGACCTCAGAGTCACAAAGGTTGTGTCTTGGACATGTTTGCATAAGACAAGTCAGTTGCTGCTTCCAGCTCAAAATATAGGTTGTGCTTAAGGGAATCTCAGTCAAGCAATAAGCACAGATAGATAATGTCACAAATATTATGCAAATCACCCTGCTATAGCCAAGGGAATTACAAAGATATAAATCACAATTTAGTATTTCACTTGATGCATCGTGTCATGACCAACTTCTATAAATCAAAAGAATCACAACATTTACAAAGGGCATGACTACAATCATGTACTTTTTTTTTATTTGATTTTTAATTTAATAGTTTAATTTATTAAATTATTAATTTATTTAATAATTTAATTTAATAATTTAATTTAATTTAAGCAACTGTGTCGCTTTGTTTTTTTTTTTTTAAATAAAAGAAATAACCATATTATATTGATGGAAATAATGATAAAAGGAGNGTCCTTCACCTCCTTCTCTCAGGCAGAGGAATCCAAAATGTCTTCGAAACACAAACTAGAAATTTTGTTTACAACTTATACAGAGTAAAAAGACAATAAAAGATGCTTTCCCATGAGAAGATTTTCCTGCAAGCTTGCACACAGAGAAACTTATAATATGTTCCTGCAACAGTTAGGGGCTGCAGCAAGAGGTACGTGGTACTGAGAGAGCCCAGAACCTGGTGAGGGAAACATCATCCATGGCTTGGCTGAAGTGGTGTTTGTGAGCACTCAGTGCCACGTTCAGCAAAAATATTTACAATGCAGGCAGTCCAAAGCTGGACTTCCCTCAGTGCTGAGGCCTATCTGCCTTATTTATACAAAGATGCCTTCATTATATTGTTCTGACATTACAAAGAAGCTCAAAGTAAGTTAAATTCATGTTCTCTTTTAACACCTCCTTAAAAGAGCCAGAAGTGACACAAACTCAGCAGAAGTGGAAAGCCAGTGCCACAGCAGATACACAGCAACCCTTGGGGCACTGGAGGAGCTCCTCAGGAGGCTGGGGAGGACTGGAAGCATCCTGTGCCTGGTGGTGTGCCCCTTCATGCCCTAACCAGGTGAAATGCCTGCTGCATCCCCAAAAAAATACCCCTCACACCCTGGAGACATTGATACAAGAGATTTGTGCTGAAGGAATCCATGTATCCATGTGTGGGGAACCAATGTTAGTCCCCTACAGCAGCCAGAGGCCAAAATCTTCTGTACAGCAAGAAAACTGTATTTATAATAGTTTTCCTGAATGACACCCATCAAATGTCAGCTTCTTGCAGGGATGCAACACTGGCTCCTATCAAGCCTGTGAGCTCTCCAGACAGGTCTGCCAGGCATGTCAGGCTCCACATCCAGGTGATGAGGTGACAACACTGAAGACAGACTTTTAAAGTAGCACAGCTCCAGCTGAGCTTGAAAAAAATAAACTTAAGGGAAAAAAAAAAAAAGCATTCTGAAAGAAAAAAGCATGTGGCACTGTGTTACCTCTACAAACATCTTGTTTTGGAATAGTAAGTACTACCTATAATAATACTTGCCGGTTGTCTTCATGGGCCCAAATTCTTAAAATCTGTGAGGAAGTGAGGCAAAGAAAGAATGCAGATGTTTTTTAAAAAAATTTGTTTGTTTGATGGTTTTGCTTTGTTTTTTAATTGACATGAAGAATATAACACACTGGCCCACTGTACAGTAAAATAACCCCAATGAACCAAACCAAAACAAAAATCTCTGAACCACATTCTTTGAGTTCCTACAGGAGGATCACTCGATATACAAGTGGGTGAGGGAAGGAATGTGGGAGCTCTATTATTTTTCCAGTATAATGTCTACCCAGTTCAGTGACATGGGGTTGGAAGAATACAGAATTACTAATCTCAAACTGAGAGTTATGGGGGACTTTTGCAAATCTGGGACTACAGAAATCCAGAAGTGATGTCCCACATTGTGAGGAGCAAGTTGCATGTTTTGTAACCACAGAATCTGCCACAGGGCAATTCCAGTGTCAGCCTCTCTCCTGCAGTTCAACTTATGAAATGTTTCTTTCTCTGTGACCAGTGGAGTGCTTGAATTTGGTACAGAGGAAGTGGCAGATAACCAAGATAAATTTTTTTTCTCTTCAGTTCAAAATTCTTCTCCTTGAAAGCAGATCTCTCTTGGTCTGCCAAAATTTTTAAAGTTAGACTTATAGGATTCATTTTCCCCCTTTCTGGAATACACATTGTTTCTCCTACTGTGAAAGAAGTAGTGCAAACAGTAGGCTGGGAGCTTGACAGAGCTATAATTACACAACTGGAGACATTAAACATAGGAAGAATTGATAGCCTGCTCAGCTGGCTCCTCATGCAGAGTTATATAACAACCACAGGAAAGGACCAACAATAATATTTAATTGCTCTCCTTCTCCCTCTGATTCCCATCTTGGGATGCTTACACTCTACGTGAGAGTGGGATCAACAGCATAAATCAAATGCACCCCAGGAACCACAGGTCTGGGAGTGAAGAATGTTTTGCAATTGGTTACAGCTTCCTTATATTTACTTTTGCTGAGACAGATGGGACTTCTCACAAAGGGAACTTTGGCAAACCACGTATTTTTCTTGCATGAGACTTTCAGGGTACTCTGTAGGCTGCCTTGAGCACCTCCATACGCTGTAGGACAGCCTCATCCATGGGAAAGATTTCGGTATCTGAAGAAAGGCCAGCCTTGGAAGAAAGCTGCTCTTTGGGGCTGCATTCCCCCAAGCTATCCAACAGCCAGCACTGGTGATGTTGGGCCTGCTAAGGTCCTGTCTTCATCCCCACTACCAGCACCAAACTTTGAATTTCAGAAAAGCACGTAGGCCTTCTGATGCCACAGCTCTGAATTCTCCTCTTGAATGCAGTGCTTTCATCCTGATCTTCCTTTCCCAGGACAAAGCATGTCTCCACACTCTTTCTTCATCCCCCAGCTCCAAGATGATAGCCCTTGCTCAGGTGGGGAGGGGACCTGAACTTTATTCTCACAGGGTGGCACCACAACTCACTGCTCTCCACCTTCCTTTGAAGGCTCTGCTCCTCTCTGACTAGAACAGAAAAGTATTCACAGAGCCAGAAAAGAGGAAATCTTGTTGTAATGACATGATGTGGAGCTATTACAACTTTTATTACAACCTCTGAAAATTCCCCAAACAAGCTGGCTGCTGGCTTTAAGCAGACACAACTCTCTCTCCATTCCATAGGAGGACCATGTGCTTCATGGTCCCAGCTCAGGGATCAGACCCTGAGAAGAATGGGAGATGGAGAAGTGCTTTAGGAACTGGTTTAATGACAGGACCACACCATTAGTTGTGTGAATAGAAATGGCTGGGTTAATTGCTGCAGTTTTTCTGGACAATAACCACATAGGCAACCCCTGCATATCAAGAAAACTTTAACCAGATACCTTGCCTTTCTTCCAATTTTATTGGGCAGTTCTGCACTTCATTGGCATAAATAGATTTTTTTTAAAATTTATTTTCTACCCAATAATATGGATAATTTGGCATGAGCTGACAAAAAAAATGGGAATGCTGCCCCTTTGTCAAATCAATTTAGAGAAACGTGAAGAAGTCATTGTAACACAGTTCACAGCCAGCACTTTTGATTCACACAGAACCAAAGAAACCTGCCCAAAGAGAAAGATGAAAGTGAGAGGAGGCTGTTTGTAACCTGGATGAAGAGGATTCGTGAGGTTTGATGCTGGCACTGCGGTCCCTCCTCACGGGAGCTGGCTCCAGGGTGGGCAGTCCTGTGGCTGATGTTGTTGTGGTCCAAGTTGAGGACACTCGTCTCAGCAGTCCTGGTGGCAAACTCCTCCGTAAGCGCTGCGGAGAAATCAGTTCCTTTCAGTTTGTACAGGCTCACAAAACCTCTCTGCATGCAGAAATAAAACCATTTCCATTCATCCTGCCTGGCACCACCTAGCCAGGTGCTTTAAATCTGGGTTCTCCCAGGTATTGTTCATGTCAAACACAGCCAATGCTTTATATGCTTGGAGAGTCTGGGCCATGCTCCCTATCTCAAGTTTAAAAAAGGTATATATCTGTCACTCTCATTTTTCATTCTTCTGATGTTTTCATTTTTGTGATGGAGTTTCTCACACTGCTTTTGTAAACATGCACATGTTTTTCTAACTGTCTTTTTGTTTTTCATTCTTTCTTCTGGGAGGAGAAAGGTTTGATGGACTTTGTCATTGACCAGTGTGGTTGGAGAGGTGGTAACTTCACCTTCCAATCAATGGTCGTTCCCTAAACTCTATATAATGTGAAAACCAAAATAAAGTTTTTTTCTTCTTTACCTTCACTCAGCTGTGTCTCTATGTTTTGTGTTACATGCAAGAGTAACATATATCCACAGCCCCACAGCCAAGATGTTCAACACCTGATGTGGCCAAGGGTACTCAAGTTAGCAGGGCCATAAAGGTGACTGAAGCATCTGCCAAAACAGGAAAGGCTGAGGGAGGTGGAATTGCTCAGTCTGAAGAATAGAAGTCTCAGGGCTGGTAGATCTTACCAGTGTACACAAATACCTAAAGGGAGGCTCTTTCCAGGAGTGCCCAGTGACAGGACAAGAGGCAGTGGAGCAAGAACTGAAGTACAAGAAATTTAATTAAAACGTAGGAAAATATTTTTTACTGTGAGGAGAACTGAACACAGAGAAGTTGCCTGAAGGAGCTGTGAAGTCTACATCCTTGCAGATACTCAAAACCCAACTGGATTGCTCCTGGGCAACCTGATCTAGGCTGAGCCTAGGGAAACTTTTTCCCCAGTGAGCTGAGGGATAGGACTGGACTAGACAACCTCTAGATGCACTTTGAACCTCAGCTACTCCATGCTTTAAACTGTCATGAATCCTCAGAATCAGAGATTCAAGGCAAGAAAGGCTGTAAGAAAAATAAGGCAGAGGAGCTCCAACTTTTTTCCCTGCCATATCTACCCAACCCAAAGATTACACACGGAAATAAATCTTTCCTGCTCTGGGATATGATGCCTCAAAAAGCTTAGAGAAAGCATCACTCTTTACAGCTGATTTTTCTTGACCACCTTGCATTTTTTTTTCACCTGACTCTTCCACTTCTCCAATTAACAGGATTCACATGTTTTTTTTCAAATTTTTGAAGGCAAAGATAATAAAGCATCTTTTTTGGATCCAGATTTGCTGTTGCAGATCCTATAATTTTGTAAGTTGTTTCTCTTGTGAAGTTCTTGTGAAGTGTTTATAGTTGAGAACTAAAATAAATACATCTGCAATGAAGAGCTTGGACTTTGCCAGAGAGTTAAGAAATATGAGATGGAAGACATCTGGGGTTCTGAAGTTCAAAGTTGCAGATAAATATGTTAACACTTTATCTCCTTACACAAAATGCTCACTGTCAGAAGGTTAAGGTGAAGGTCCTAAATCTGCTTTTAGACACTTTAAAGAAAGACCTGCAAACTATTTGTTTTATGTACCATAATATGTTTAGGTCAATGAATTCTTCAATCAAATTAGTTCTCTGTAGCATTAACTCATTTCTTTATCCTTCATTTCTCTTCTCCTCACAGGGCATTATGCAACAGCAAACTAGTATCTGTTCCCTGTGTGAGCAGTGCTCTTCCACTTAACTTTTCCCCTCAGAGCCTAGGGTACAGCCATTATAGATATGGCCACTAAAACAAACTGAAAAATATGCTTAAAAACCTGTGAACATCCATTTTGTACATACAGCTGCTAAATAGGCAAATAGGGTGGCAATTATCATCACACTAAACTATAATAAAAGAATCATGAGTGTTGCAATTCAGATGCCTGGGAAGGCTGGAATGAATGACTGGCTGTGCCATTTAAACTGTAAAAACATAAAAGCATTGCCTGTGTAATGTACTCTGCCTATATTTAATTTTACAAGGGAGGCTGCAGTAGAAAAGCATTTTGGTTTAGTTTCAGAAATGAAATGTAAGCCTTGCAGGACAGCTAATTAGCAACAAACCTACAATTCACACTACTTCAAATCTGATGTGCTCTTTCTAGCTGTTCACTTGTGGGTGTGGGTGGTTAACACTGCTTATTTCCTGCCTGATCCCTGAGCATTCATAAAGCCATTTTTCAAGGCAGTATTATATATATATTTGTGGTTCTGGCTTGTTTTTCTCCTCAAGACAACTTCCATGAGCTCACAGTATTTGTCACACTAATGATTGTGATGATGTTTTTGTCAGTTTGTGGGGTGTACAAGAGTTTAGACTTGATCCAGAGCACCTGAAGGTCATCAATAGAGACTCTTTCATTGGCTTCTGTAGGTTTCACCCTTCTGATCAAGGGAAGGAAGAAGAGATGGCAATTCCCACAAAAAGCCCAGTGCCACCTGCTAGGCCAATGCTGTGCCTCGAGGGAGAGGCAGGCTCCAGCACTCACCTTGGGGATAGCCAGCTTCTCCCCTTTCTCGGGACACTCCTCCGAGTCAGAGCAGGTGTAGTTCTCACTGAAGGACACCAAGGGGTTCACCCTTGGCTTGTGGATGGCCTGGAAGGTTAGCTGGGTGTTGAGCAGGTTGCTGACTGTCCTCAGAGACGTGCACACGTTGGGGGGCAGCGAAGGGTCGGCCAGAAGGTCGGTGATGAGCCCGTGGGCTTCTCCCATGACAGCGATGTCCACGGTGATGCTGGTGCCAGAGGACTGAAGGAGAGAGAAATGATACAGAAGTGAACAACCTGCTGGGCACTGCCTCAAGCTGGGCTGAACTCTCTTCACAGCTCCTGCTAAAAGCGGCTGCAGGTGGAAAAATAATAACAGGAAATAATTCTTCAAATGCAGAGAACAACGCTGAGTAGGTCGAGCAAAAGACTCTGGAATTCCATCACATCTGATTTCACAGCTTTCACCATCTGCAGCTGACTTAACCCATCTGAACAAATTGCTCAGGCTCCCTATGGAGACATAGTCAATAGCCAGGGCCTATTTGCACAAACAGTTTTGGAAACATGGCTTAGGATGGGAGGAGACTCTCCTGAGAGATGCCTGAGTACTAACTACAGAACAACTGATCTAGAACAACTAATATTCAGTGCTTATGCCTAGATGAATGAAATTAATCCCAACAGATATACTGAGATTAGTAAAATATCTCCATGCAACTAAATTATAGTATTCTGGTATGGTAGCAACAACATTCTTCTCCAAGCAATTGCATATTGGGCAGCTATACCAAAACTGAAATGGAGTAAAAAGTGGATTCTTTTAAACCTTAAAGCTGTTAAGTCTGTGAATTGACAGCTATATAGTACAAGTGCAAAGGTCTGAGGATCTTTAAACTCTAAGAAAGAACAGTGAGACTTGGATGCACACAGTAGAACACCTAAAGGCAGAAGGCACATGGAATTTCAATGCAGAAGTGACATTTCAGCCTCACTAGCTGGTGCACTAAAACCCACCATAAATTCTGTATGGAATTGCTGTTTCAAGGCGCTCCCAGAGTGACCATTTTCCCTTTGTTGTGTCTCTGACACATAAGCTCAGTCCTGCTGCTACTGTTGGGGCTTAGCAGGAGAACGTGCAGTTTCCCAGAGAGACCATTGCAGCAGATTTTGTACTAATTTGCTTGCATGTATTTCTTCGAAAAAGCTAAAATACATAGTTTGCTAAATGGGGAAGTTATGTCTGTGGAAAGAGCATATGAGTTACTTGGAGTGGCCAGCAAAGAGCATGGAGAATTGGTCAGATTTAGAAGGAGCGTGATTAAAGCCCCAGCCAGGAATGACTCATCAGTGACAGCCTTCATGGACCTCAAAACACAAAGAACAGAGGAACACAACTTGACACTGCTTCGTTCTCAGAAAAGGCTTTACAGGCAATAAAAGAGTATTTCTGAGGAAAGTGATATATTAGTGAAGTGTAGCTAAACCTCTTCCCTCTGTCTTCCCAGTTGCATAACGTGGACATCAGGCCCCTGGCAAACAGATGTTTCACGCCACTGATCCCTTCCTTGTGTCCTACTTCTTGCTAGGACTGAGGTAAGCTGCAGGACCAGAAGACAGGCTTCCTCACTCACCATCCTCCCCTGCAGCCAGAAAACCAGCCTCTTCCCACATTTCTTTGCCATGCTATGAAATAACATAAACCAGAAACTGCTTCATCTACTGGAGTGCTATTTCATCTTACTGAAAAAACAATTAATGCCTGAATTTAACTTAATCACTCTTTCATTGCTTAACATCTCAGGAGTGCATGTAGAAGATTGTGGCAGATGCTAGAGAAACTTTTTAAATTAAAGGATAAGGCTTGGGATGGGAGTAATTAATTATCTATCTTTACCTCAGCCGTGGCAAACGGACCAGATGGGAAGTGAGGCAGAATACATCACCCAAAATGTGATAGAAGCCTCATATTTTCAGCAAAACTGTGTCATTTACAGCTTGAAATTCTACTAAGCCTGGAGCCTGGAGTTGTTGACCACCAATCAGAGGCAGAGATTAATACTTGTCTGAAGTAAACAAGTCTGACTCAGCGGGCTATAAGCAGAGATTCTGCACAGCAGTACTAATATTTTGCAAAGCAGCCAGCATTGTTCTCCATGATTAGTACCAAGTGGGGAGAGGGAGAGCCCTCCTCCAGGGTGGATTTCTGCCACAGGGCCTCCAGCTCCCTGTGTTGCCATGTCTTTGGTGATCCCTGCCTTAACTCTGAGACCTGGCAGATTTGTCCCAGCCAAATGCCAGGCTGTGATGAGTTATGTGAGTCAAGAAGTATGAATGGTTCATCTACCTCAGGGTCAGTTTAGAGCATGATCAGACTAGTCTGAGTAGGCAAAATTACAGGTATTTAAATGATTATTTTCTAAAAATTATTACAAACTAACTGAATGCACGAGAACATAGGAAAATATTTTACTTTTCAGAGTCTCTACTAAGAAACAATAGAGAGCTGCATATGCTTTGCAGACCATTATTCAGAAAGTAGATGATAATGTGTTTCCCTAAAGGGCAAGGAAGCCTGGAATTCAGTGTAAATCACTATGATGATGTGAAAGCAAGACAGCAAGCTGGTGAAAATTTGAGATTAATGTAGTCACACATATGCCTATGTATTGTATATATGCACATACACACACATGCACACAGACATATATTCAGGGAGGC
Source organism: Leptocoma aspasia (assembly GCA_013399835.1). NCBI lineage: Eukaryota > Metazoa > Chordata > Aves > Passeriformes > Nectariniidae > Leptocoma > Leptocoma aspasia. Next base: position 213,680 of record VXAX01003537.1, read on the forward strand.
TTCTTTTAGGGTAAAAGTGCAGACAAAATCCATGCTCAGTCTTTGTAAGTTGTTTTCTACTAACGTGCATAGCCTCTGCATGAACTGATTTGGATTCTTTCCAAACCACTTTACTCCATGAAGCTCCAAGGCCGGATACTTGGGAATAGTGGCAAGAACAACATTTGCAGTCAACACTAACAAACAACTAATTTGATAAAACCAAACAAAACAATGAGGAGCTAAGATAAGGTGAACTTCATTTCACAATGGTCAGTGTTCATTTACTCATCTATGCCAATAATCGTGAATGCAGCTCCCTCCCATGAATTTTGGATAAGACTGGCTAGCTGTTCATTTTGTGACTTCATTCCAGCCCTGATTTCAGCAATGTCATGCAGTGACTAAAACTGAAATGCTCTGGGGCATGAGAATGAGAAAGCAAACAGGCTGGGAACAAAAGCAAAACTAAACAGGCTCATTTTTAACCAAGATAAGAAGAAAAAATAATTCCTTACAATGCTGAAAACCAGCTGGTTTAGGCCACAGTGCCATCTGGAATTCCTAAGTGGGCCCAAATGCACTTGCTGCATGTTTTGAGGCTTCCTTTTATGTACAGAAATAAATAAATAAATGAAACCTAAAACACACTGCTGCATGTGCAGGACCAAACCACAAAAGTAGCGTGTCCTAGTATCACACAGATGATTTTTGTCAGGGCAGGAAACAACTCTAAGGAACACTCCTATATTCAATATGAAAACAGTATTCTGGAAAATTTTAATAATAATTTAGAATTAGGTTTAAATCATTTGTTTTGGAGTCTGCAACATGACTAGAAAAGTTTTCCTAATTTGCATAACCTTCACTGGACTTTTCTATTACAGTCCACAAAATCCCCTTTGTTTTCTTCTGTTAAATTATATTATGCACAAAACTCTAAGAATAGCTTTTTACTCAGTAGGAGGAAAAGGCAGATAAAACAGTGCAGGAAAAATGAATTTAAGAAAATAGGAATAACGATTGCCTTTAGCCATAAGACCTGATAGATAAATTTAAGTATGAACTCTTCGTGCTGGCTCACCTGTGGAGCAGATTTGACATCCATACATTTAACAGATGCCTTACCACAAAGAAAAGTCTTCCCCCTCCCCATTCATGTTTTGCACATGATTCTCATCCAGATTAACTAAAACCACTGCTCTCTCCACCCTACAAAGGGGGTGATCATCATGACAACACAGAACCAGTCGAAACTTACGCAAGGAAAAAAACCCCAAACCAATTACCAAATACAAACCACAATCAATTTCACACAGCCTCATGTTAGGGGGAAATAAAATCTTCATTTGCTGTGGCTTGTACAAGGAAAGCAAGGAAGGCAGAGATGTTGGCCTTTCACCACGTTACACTCAAGAACACTCTGTGAGCAAAAGAATGGGGGAGGCTAGGAGAAAAAAAAAAAAAAAGGAAAGAAAAGCAGCATCCAGCATATCTTCAATCTTCACACAATTACGAGCAACTATAAATCACAATTTGATATGGTTTCCAAGTCACATCATAAATGTTCAGGCCAAGCTGTCTGGAAACAAAATTAAAAGCAAATATAATTCTCCATTATTTTAATGTCCACAGAGCAATTTGAAGGATAAACATCAATTGGCTTCTATGGAAATAATGAATCATTTTAAAGGCGCCACAGACTTAACTACTCCACCTTCCACTGAATGACTAAGGAAAAAAGCGTGCATGCAATTCTTTCACATTTCACTTTTCTCTATTTAAAGCTCTAATGAACCGGAGTATTTTTATTTTTATTTCTCTCTTATTTTGTACTAACACAAGATTTTAGATTTTCTCTTCTCTGGTGAGCAAAGATGATGTTTATGAGAATCTTTTCTCCAGCTTAACGAAGCACAGCATTCCCACTGCTCTCTGGAGGTCAACCAGCCACAGGCTCTGCAAGGCACACTCTTTGGGAGGGCTGAAAATAGCATCTTTCTGTGGTCTCATCACATTGATCAAAGAAAACCTTTCCAAGGCATCTATCTAGTCCCTGCCTTTGCTATGGAGACTTTAAAGCACCCAGAGCTACACAGCCATAAACCAGACACTGAGGCACAAAAGATGAGCCCACAATGAAGGAATCTCTCAATCTTGCTTGAGCCATAACGACTTGAGTTTTAATCCTGGTTCCAAGATGCTTGGGATTGTTGCAAGAACATATTATAAGTTTCCCTGTATACAAGCCTGCAGAAAATTCTTCCCATGGGAAAGCATCTTTTACTGTCTTTTTACTCTGTACAAGTTTCTATAAACAAATCTCTGGTTTGTGTTTCAAGAACATTTGGATTTCTCTGCCTGTCTCCTGATATGGGAGATGGGGGTTTTTCTTCCTTTCAGCCTATGAGGTGAAAAGTTGTTACCTCTGATTGTGTAAGCTATTCTGGCATTCCTTGGACAGAGCTTGAAGCAGGAACTTGGGATGCTCTGGGCTGGGCAGATAATAGCCCAAATCCTTTGTATTATGGAGTCATGTTAATAAATCATATTTAGCCTTCTGATATTATTGTCAAGAGTCCTTTGTTAATGCAGGGACCACAGCAATATGGGATGGCACCACCAGAGCAAAGCAGACCTTCCTGATAACAATTACACTGAACTCTGATCTGCAGAGCAGAAAGGGCCATGACTGCCACATGAAGTGTGTCTGTAATGCCAGAGACATGCCAGAATCCAAAGGTCACAGAGCAGCCAGAGGAAGTCTTTCAAAGTAGTTCTGCAAACGCAGGAAATGGGTCTCACTGCAGAGTTACACTTTTTGTCCCCTCCCTGGCTGGCAGTGACCCCTTTCCTCATCAAGAGGCCACAGAGTCAGCAGGAGGCAGCCCTGCCTGGGGCTGGGTGTGCATGGCTCTGGAATCTCACTATTTAACTACCAGTTTTCTACTGCTACGAAGCAAGGCCACTGATTTGGACCTTCCTCCTGTATCCCACTATTGGCTAAAATAAAATTCCCAGGAAGATAATAATCTCTGAAACTTCCTCCCATCTGCCACATTTGTTTGAAACTGCCACAGAGGAGCATCACCACCTAAGACTACTTTCTTTAGAAAACCAGGATGATGACACCACCACCATTCTTTAAGAAAGAGGCACTGGTTTGAGAAGAAAATCCTTTTTTCCCCCTTCTTATAAAACCTGTGGAATGTATCACGGTCTGTAGCACAGTTTGTCTGGGGAGGCAGCTGCAATCCCCACATCCTGCATCTCTACCTTAGGTGACAGCACTCACAAAGCTCGTAGTTACAGCTGACTAACTTTCTTCCATTACAGGATCCTTCAGTTCGTGACAGCTTTGTCAGCCAAAGAGCTCAGACTGAAATGCATACTGCCAGGTATTTGTCTGGGGTGAAATATTTCAGTGTTGGAGAAAAATTGCTCAGACATTTACAAGAAGACTGTTGGAGTCTTTTATCCATCCTAAAAACTCTTTGTAAACTGATACCACTTAATCTGCAGCAGGCACTGAAGGTGCAGTAAGGCCTTTTGCTTTCCCTGCCCTGATATGTCCAGATTTGATTGTGAAGTCCCTGGGAAAAATGAAACCAAATGAAACCCTGCATGACCTCTATGGTTGTCAGAAACCCACCACAGGACTGCCCTAAGTGTGCTCATGTGTGTCCTCATGCACTGTGCACAACATTCCAAAGGGCAAAGGAGCACATTTAAGAAACAGAGAACACATGTGAGCTGTTTTGCAGTTTCGGTGCCATCTGAAACTTCCAAGGGAGGCTATCTGTTCTTGCTTTCAGGACACCTAGCTGGCTTTTCCAGATTTGTTACACACACCAAAAGAAAATATCCTCGTGGTCACTAGCAACCAAGCAACAATGAAAAGATAGATGCAGAAGTAATCTCAAGGAGTGGGAGGGCTGGATTTGTTAAGATTCAAGACCTACAGACTAGGAAAGTGTGAACCCGTGTGGATGCAAGTACTGGACACAACCCAATGTGACATAATTAAATCCCTATCATTTATATCTGACAGAAAGGACCTCAAATGAACTAACCCCACTGGTCCTGACATAAAGAAGTACTTAATTTTCCACATTTCCTCCTGCCACAGTAGAGCACAGCTGGAAAACCCTGGGAGGCACAGGGAGAAGGGGCAGAGGGCTGTCCCCAGAGTGTGCTGGGTGGCACAAGGGGCAAGCTGCAACCAGCCATCCATGTGCTCTGCCTTGGGCTCCTTGGGAAATCCCAGCTCAAGGGAAGACACCCAGCCAGTTGGGATGACCTTCTGCATAAGGCATGCCATGAGGAGGATCCAGGGAAAGCAGCTCCTGGAAGGAGGCAAGAGCACAGGCTGAACTTCCTGGCTGAGAGCCGCTGGTCACAGCTTGCAAACCTCGTGGAAACTCTGACACTGGTATTTGGTGTTCTCAGCAGAGCCCTGGGGACACAGTCACCCACTTCCAAGGGACTTTCCATGCTATTTGGCTGCCTAAAAACATTCAAACATCACGACTATCCAGCCCAAAGTACTACTTGATGATGTAGAGCAGATCACAGAGTCAGTCACAGTCACGGTTGATTACTTAAAAAGTAGACACCACTCCAACTAAACTAGGGACTTTAAAAATTATTGCTTTTAATTAAAGCACAGCAGATGGGAAAAATTAAATTCTAAATGGGACTCAAATCTGCTTTGAGTAACACAGACTGAGGAAAACAATTCTGTACTTCAGAGGCTGTCCTCAATTGTCTTACATTATTGTTCTCCAATTTGTACATCAGATGGCCACAAATTGGTAGCTTGAAGCTGATAGTTTGTGTTCATGTGAAGCAAACAGTGACAACTGTCTTCAGCCTCAACTGGAGCTGCAGTAACACAAGCTGGGGCCCAGCAGGAGTGGGGTGCTGGGTGCACCCACAGTGGAGGGTGAGCCATCTATTAATACCTGGTGATCTTACCCGTTGGAGTTTCCAGCTCCAGCATGCCTGCTTAGCATGGAAAGCTATTTTAATTCCATGGTGAGCTAAAACAGAGCAGCCAAATACACAGCATGAGTTAAAAAAAGATCCATTGAAAGCAATAATCACCATTCTGCCTTCTGTGTACTAACTAATCCTCCCACATTTTCAACTTGACAGTCTCAGTTACAACAGAGCAAAGCCAAAGGAGCCACGTACTGCCATATTTTCTCCCTTTCAAAGTACTTCAGGCTCTTTTGGGATGCAACTTGAGAAGCAATCTCACAGCTAGCAGCAAACTGCAGAAATATGTATTAAAATAAAGCCAGCTAAAGATTCACATCCACCTCAGCCCTTCCATAAGAACTGTTGAACAGTATTAAGAAGAGCATTATCAAATATCATTAAAAATGCAATGCAAATAAATACAGCCTCTAAATGAAGACAAAAGNTAAGGTTTTAAGAATGAGTGTTGAAAACCAGAATAAGAAACAATTAGAAACTAGGAAGTAATCATCAGTGAAGCTGTAGATAAAGAGCCTTTAATGTTCAGTCTGTTCTTGCTGGAATTCCAGCAGGGATTTGGAAATGACAGCAGGAGCCAGATGCAGATCTTGGGCCATGTTTTCCAAATGCTGCAGCAACAGAGCAGAAGGACTCCGTGAAATTCTCCAGTTACCACCAACACTAAGGATATTTAGTGGTCCATTTTTAAGAACAGGTTCCCTGAAGCCAAAGGCAGGCAATGATACTCTGCACCTTTTGAAAAGGATAAATCCTCTGCACATCAAACTCCAGTGAGAGCCTCACTGCAAATTGGTCAAATTTCAACATTTTTTTCTTCTCCATCAGACCCTGTGGTTTGCATTATTCCAGTTCTCCTGACTTTAAGCACTCACACTAATACCAGTTAATAGCCACTGAGTGCTAGAGATGCCTCCTCCTCTTTCTCATGACTTTTTGTCACTAATGAACTCCTCTGTGAAAAGAATTAATCATTTTTCTGTAACACTTGGCTTTGGATTCTTGTATTATGACTCATTCAAAAAAACCCAACTGTAGCCCTAGGGACTTGCAGCCCCCAAATCCTTCATCATAGCTGCTGCAGAGCTATTATTTCTCTAAAGTACAAGCTACCAACATCTAAAGCCACAACCTGCAAAAGTCACATTTAAGCATGCACTAGATGGGAAAATCCCCACCTCTCCTAGATCATTTATAGGCAGACCTTTCAATAAAGATCAGAACAGAGAGAAACTAGTTCATATACAAGAAATATAAACCACTATCCTCTACATGCCTTCTGTGATATTAAAATGATTTTTTTCACTTACCACAGATATAAACTGACAGACCAGCAAGCCCTGAGGACTGCTTTCAACCTACTTCATCCTTGACCTGCAAGGACCAACTTAAAGACACACTAGGTTAGTTTATACTGTGGGCTCATTTTGCCTTTGCTGTCACAGATTAAAAAAAAAAAAAATTGCCTGCTGAGATACAAGGTACACAGCTGATAACCACAGGTCAATGCCTGCATCAGATGGCCATTTTCAGCCACCACTGTTCTGGCCTTTAATCTACACAATGGATGCTAAAGGCTCCAGGACTTTCTATGTCATTTCAGCAATCTCTAATTTCTTCCATGTAGCTGGTGACAGATATGTCTTGTGCACAGTTTTAATCTAAGAAAAGTCTTACTTTCAACTTGTGTCTTTCAGGTTGTGAGCAGTGCTTGACTTGCACTTTAAAGAAAGAAAAAAGTAAAATGCATGTAATATTCCTAATTATGACAGCCTGGCTGCTTCTCGATTCTAATTAGAGATAGACCCAATCTGTACTTCTGCATCATTAATATCTCACCATACTGAACTCTGACTTTCTGGCTCAGGGTCTGCACTGTTTTATGAGGGCCAAACACTTCTGTGTTTTTGGAAAGCTTGGACTCAAACTCACATCTAAATATAACAGCACCAGCTTCTCATTTACAAAAGGCAACAGAACCATAGAAACCAAAAAACAGACACAGATCGTGAAGCACTGGTGCTTATGCTGGCAACCACACTAGACAATGATTTCTATCTCCACAGTGAGTTATGTTTTCTGCTTGGATGTGGATACTAAGAAAAAAAAATCAACTGTGGGTTACACATGGGTTTTTTAAAATGTTAAATATCCTTGAAGCTGAACTTCAGTAGTTTCTCTGAATCTACTCCAGTAATAAATCAGTGATGATGCACCAGTAAATGCAACAGAAGTACTTACAACTACTGAGCAGGTAGGTCCTGGTAGACAGGTTAAAAGGCTTAACTGAATTTTTAGAAGGAGGTATAGAAAAGAAGCATCGACATATAAAACTGTTTTACCCTCTAAAATCAAAGACTTTGGAAGATACATCAATACAGAGACTTGACATTTTAGCTCAGAACTGATCCTGTTAATTGGTGGACACAGTTTTGAGCTATTTGCTGATGAGACTTACAGTAATCACACGATTGTGCCACAGAGCTCTCTCATGCAGAGAACAGTGTGGTGTCCTCACAAACCAGAAACAGCAGCTCAAACCTGGCAGCTCAAGGATTCAGGGTGCATTGACAGCTTCAGACAAACACAAAAAGCATTTTGTACTGACAGAAAAATTATTGGGTTTGGAATTCCTGGTGACAGAAAGGGATTATTTTGGCTTTGCTTCAGCAATTGTAGAACAGTTTTATTAAAAGATAGGAACAAGAATTGTGTCAACTTCTCAAAACTTCAATCTCTAGCTTGAAAATGATGAAATTATATTCCTCAGTTGTTTTTTTTTTTTTTTTTCCCCAAAAGGTTATGGCTTCTCTTTGTGAAGAACAGCCTGGTGCCCACATTTGCATTGTTTTCTGCATTAGACTTTTGTAGAGGCTTAGTGTGTCTCTTGTAGTCAGAGACTCACAGCTGAATTAAATGGGATCCGTAATGGATTAGATTCCAAGATGACTTCAATATTCAGGTTTGTTAACACTGGTGACCTAAGGCAGGGTACTGAAGCAAAAGATCTCTCCCCAAAGTCAGTTTAACTTTGAGGGATTAAGCTCAGAACAACAGAGATAAAAGACCAGTTTAATCACAAGAAAACACTTGACTTCATAGCCCTGACCTTGGTGAACAGTCACGTGCATCTCCCATCACAATGCTCTGTGTAAACATATTTGTTAACAAATTGAAACAGCCCACATGCTGAGTTGTTTGCCATACGGCGCTCTGGCTGATCAGCTGATGAAGCATATGGATTCTGTCTTCCTAATTCTCTATTATCTTCCTGACTGCTTCCATCTGAGTGTTACAAGTGGCCCCAGATATCCTATTCATCCCATTAAAATAAAAAATACAAAGACATAAATTGCTGATCAACTCTCTCTGTACACCCTCCTTCTTCTCCTAATGCATTTTAGAGACTTGGCAACAACATTAGGAAACAACCTTCTCTAGAAAGAAGAATCACTTCATTTAAATGATTTGTTCTTTTAATTACTGTCATTCCTAGCTAACACAGAGCAGAAAATGCCTATCAATAATGCCCACTGTGCAACAGGTTGGCATTTTGCCAGGAATCTGAAGACTACCCTTAATCTAAGTAAAAATGTATTTGTGCCCATTTCCTCTTTTAATGCAAGCTACAACTACTGTGGAGGGTAAAGCTGAAGCATTCTGTATGATGCCACAGCAGAACTAAATACCCAACCAAATTAATTATGCACAATGCCTTTATCCACCTGCCCTTTTATTCTTCACTGACAGATCAAAGAAACGTGTTTGATTTCCTGTCAATAAAATCAAGGTGGCACAAGAAGGCAACGTGATGAAGTCCCACTTTATTCTGCCTTTTAGGAAAGATGCCTTCAATCAGGATGGCAATTTTCTAGCATGGTATAGACATGCCTTTAAGTCATAACTAACGATATAATTATCTAATTCTATACAGAGACACAGTAATATACCTCATACACATGTTAATAGCCCAGTTTAAATAAGGGAAGGGGAATTAACTGGAAAGAAATGAATTAATATTTAGTTGGCCATTTTTTTAAGCAGAGAAGAAAATGCAAATAAAAAACTGTCCCTAAAGGCTATTTAATGTTTTGTGTATAAAGACAACCCCACAGGCCCGTGCCAGCTACAAAAAAACAGACAAGCTACAAATAGGACTTCACACTCAACTCTGAAACCTGATTTGCGTGGGTTTGGGTATACTTTGTAACCAGTCAAGGTAAAGCCATGTTCTCATCCTACATCAAATTTAGGGTCTGCCTTAAGGGCTTGTTTATGTGACCAGCCTACATGCAAACCAGCCAAGGGACATTCCACCAAGGGCACAAAATAAATTATTTTAAATAAAACTTGTCCATGGGCAGGCTTCTAACCACGCACAGTAACTATTTCTGCTTGCAAAACGGTGTTCATTTAGCTCTGTATGAACAATTTATGAACCCACCTTTAACAGAAGACAACCTTTTCTCCCTGCACCGAGCTGACAGCCAGGGAAAACCCCACAAGGCTCCAGAGCTGAACTCTGTTTGCCCTCGCTGGTGATGATCTGCATGCCAGCCCTTCATTACTGACAGAACACAATGAGAGAGCAGAGCAGAGAGCAGCTCTTGTGCTGGAACCTGTCACTCTCATTTTTCAGCCTTCTGATGTTTTTATTTTTATGATAAGAGTTTTTCATACTGCTTTTGTAAACATGCACATGTTTTTCTAACTGTCTTCTTGTTTTTCATTCTTTCTCCTGAGAGGAGAAAGGTTTGATGGACTTTGTCATTGACCAGTGTGGTTGGAGAGGTGGTAACTTCACCTTCCAATCGATGGTCGTTCCTAAAACTCTATATAATGTGAAAACCAAAATAAAGTTTGCTTCTTCTTTGCCTTCACTCAGCTGTGTCTCTGCGTTTCATGTTGCACACTAGAGTGACAGGAACCCAGCCTCAGCCTCGCCCAGAAACCAAGCCAGGCAGGCTGGGAGCTCCCAGGGGATGCACCAAGGGAACCCAAAAGAGGAGTCCCTCCTCTCTCTGAGGGTTTCTGCCTGCCCACCAGTGTCTCAGGGGGTCAGTGGCACAGCAAAAGGGCAGGAGACAGGGTCAGGCAACACAGATATGAGGACATCCAAGTGCACAAAGTGAAAATCTGACCAGGAGAAGGGGATGGGAGCGAGAAAATTATCAGCTATTCCAGGCTAGAGCACAAATACTTCCACAAAGGAGCACACCTTGTGCCAGGTGACCACTCCAGGTGGGTCAGTGCCTCAGGAGAGGGTGTCAGGTAACAGCCATGGTAGAACTGAGCAGAACTTTTCATACAGGGCTCATTCTTTATGATCCTGCAGCTTTAGGTGCAGAAGAGCCTTTCCCAGGGATCACCAGATGGCACTACTCTTCCTTCAAATCAGGACTGCAGCTCTGCTGTGCCCGGGAAATGCCATCATCGATTCGGGAGGGAAAAGATCTTAATCCATGTTTTTTATATATTAGCCCAGTAATCTCTCACTGTTCACATTGTTTCCAACGATCTTGTACAAACAACAAAGCAATTACTGCATCTGGGGGAGGTGGAGGGAGCCTCCTAACATTTTGAACTGATTCTCATACTAAAATCTTCCATAGCAGAAGGATTACAGAAGTTTCTCTAGGAACACAAAACTCCCCAGCAATACATGCAGTGCTTGACAACTGTCTTAAGAAAGCAGAATTCCTTTCAGAGAAATAAGTCCAACACGTAAAGTTAACCTATACGTGCCTCTCTCTTCTCCCCATGTTATATTCCTGTCTGTTATCAGAGCTGTTGAAGATGCTAAACTCTACCTGTAATTGTGCAGTGTCTTAGCATGAAAGTATTTTCTAAATTTGTTTGAAGTTTATGGCACTTTTTTCCCCAAAAAAAGAGAGTTGAGAGTATCTACACACAAATAATAATGGAAGACAGAAAATGAAAGCACATTAAAATGCTAATAAAGAAAGATCAGCACACATACACACAAAAAGCAATGTTTCCACATGCATGTTAGTGTAAGCACGCTTTCTTTCAGTTATTGATGTGAATTGCAAAAAGATGCAAAGTATTCACATTTGCATGTCTTCAGCTGGGTCCAAGCTGATGCCAGGCTGTGGAACAGTTATTTGGAATACAGCTATTTGGAATACAGCTACTTTGGGATGGAAGGGGCACGTTCAAATTGAAGTCTCAAAAACCTCTGATTCTTTATGAGAAAGAGTGATATTTCTTTTTTGCTTGCTTGCTTTGTGTTTAATCCACCACAGCACTCTGCACTCAAGACCTTACAAATTGAAAAACTGAGGGGCAGATTAATCTTGCAGAGTGACTCCCCTAACTTCCCCAGGAGTCACAGCAGAACTGAAGTCTGCCTGCTGTGCTCACGAGCTGAACTCCCTCACCAAACAGATTTTTTGTTTTCCTCTGAGCAGCTCTCCCCCCTTTCAGCTCCCCAGAAGCTGACAGGCTGTTTCCTGCTCCGTGATCTGTGAATCACGACCTGAACGCCGATCGCTGCTCCCCGGTGAAATTAAATTAGGTATCGGAGCACAGCATGAGCAATAACTTTCCCTGAGATGCCAGCCCTAAAGAAACTCTACATTTTCCTCCCTCAGTTGAAGAATGGAGCTATGAAAGCAGGGTCAAGTTGGTTATTACTCTTCGGACTCTGCAACATCACCCAGTCTGCTCGGAGCCGGTTTAAAATTATTTCCCCACTTCCTAGTCAAGAATATAATGGCACCAAATTTGAAGAGTCCAATAATTCACTATATTTATTTGCGTGTTCTTCTGTAACCACTTCACACCATGTGAATTGCAGCAATGCTTAACATGCACAGAATACCATGATAAATCACCAGAACTTAGTGCATGTCCTACAGCTGGGAAATTGGTAGGACAAGGGTAATCAATATTAACACATGGCTTATCAAGCAGGAAAGGGGAGTTTGTGATGCTGCATTTCCAAGTGCCTTTCAATAGCACTTTGTTAAGGAATAAAATATTCACACTTGGAGAGATCATAGGGTTATGTTGCCCCATGGTTTTTTTTCAGACATATGGCCCTTAGGAATTCACACACATCTTTGTCACTGCAGCGTATTCTGAGCAAGGAGGCACCAGAGGGGCACATCTGAAAGCTGAAACTGGTAGAAAATCAGAGTTATGTATTAAAACCTGGTTTGTGAGCTCAGACTATTGCTCACTCTGGAGCCTATGGTAATCCCAGATAGGTTTAGGGGAGTTTTAGTTTCAAATTGTGATGTAGAGGTCAAAACCAGATTACTTAGTCTCCTTTCTGCATCACCACAGAGTCTGTGTGCTCCAACAAAGGTAGTTTGCATTTGCTTCAAGGAAAAATAAAAGGTGCTCCCACCTTTCCTTCTCAGACAGAAATACATTTCTGCTCCCTTTAATCTGAGAAACTACTCCAAAGACTGATAAATCTGCAAGAAGCAGAAGTCTTCATGCTACCCAAAATTAAGCGTGGCTTTCCCTTCTCCAACATTCACATGTTCCCCCGTGAGCCTTGCAGGCTCCTCCAGGTTCACTTCTCCAAGGTCCACTGAAAATCTAATCACAATCTCCCTCTCTTCTGGGTTAGCTGCCAGACAAGGGCCAGTACTGGAGTTACTACGTCAGTAAGAGATTGTCCTGGCCTTCAAGCTCTGCCATGTCCCCTGCCAGCTGCTGTGGAGATGGCTGAAGCACAGCAAAGTAAATTGGTTTAATCTTGTGCATCTGGTACTGAGCTCCCAGTCATCTGTTTGGGGGTGTAAAGGGACTCTGTTCCATTTCAGTGCATGGATCACGTCACAGCCCAGCTCTAGTGATAGAGCCTGAAACCTTCCAAATCTAAACCCTGATAGCTCCTCTCCACAAGCTACTGAGTCACCTGGGCCTGAGAGACTGTAAGTAACCCTCTTAGAGCTAAACTGTAAGTCTCTTTATTACCCTAAATTCACAGAAGTATTCTTTTGTCTTTCAGAAAGAAACCCACGAAACCTCTGCAAAGCTCAACCATCTAGAGACTTTCAGTGTTCCACATTAGCCAAATGAACATGAAGCGAAGCCTTCATCTCTGCATCCCTTAAAGGATTCATAAGGCAGCAATAACCCACAGAAGGCTTTCTGGGTCCCTGGAAGGTGCACAGCACTCTTTGCCTACACAGTGAGCAAAAGCTTTAGACCACTTCTGGGAATGCAAATGAATGGGATCCACGTGACCCCGGTAATAAAAGGCTCCTGTCTCTTTGCAAAGCATTGAAATGCCATCTGGCAATTTTGTTGACGTCAGCAGGCACAGAAAAACAACCACCACCTCCCCCAAAAAAGCAAAATCCTAGTGCGGGAGGGGGAGGAATGCAGAGTTCCACGGTGTGTGTGTGCACTTCAGGCTGGTGCTACTGAAAACCTCAGCCCAGAGCCTGGAATTCTGCTCCAGCTCTGCAGGGAAATTCACTCCCTTGCCTCTGTTTTATACAGCCCTGGCACCCCGGGCTCAGAGACTGCTGCCAAGCACCACACAAGGAGCACTACATCCTCCTCTCTCACTTTGACTTGTCACTCTCAGGTTGCTGAGAGTTTGCAGGTGAGGAACGAATCTCTCAGCCCCAATTCTTTGTTCAGAACGTTCTCAGAATGAATCTCAGTCCCCCAGACTACAGGGAGAGACACAGAACTTCCAGCACTGCTTTGCAGGGTGTGGAAGACACACCACTCTTGGCTACACTTCTTGCACCCTGATCTGGAACACAGTGAAAGAAATTCTGTGCTGCCAGTTTAAGTAAAACCTCACACCAACATTTCATGATGGCAAGAGAAAAATGACCAAAGATGATGTACTAAAGATATCCAGATCCTGTGGGGATAATATTATAAGATGCAGGTACTATTTTAAAATTATATTTAATAGAAGGCATAATATTGCTCCTAAGTATTACATGCCATTTGGCACAGAAAATTTGCTGCATTTTCATGAAAAATGCCAATATTTTAAGTCAAAAATGTAAGTTACCTTATATGTGGTGAGCTGAAATAATATTATGAACACATGTGCATGCAAAAGAAGCAGGCATCTTTTTGATTTTCCTATTATCAAAGATCTCTTCAGTTACTTCTGATCTCAGCTAACAATTCACATGGAAATGCAGGAAAGGGCAGCAGAGCACTGCTTTAACACAAACTTTAAAAGGATGGACGTGTCCTTCATGAGGCACATTAAAACCCTGAAAAAAGGAGCTCGTGAGTTGCTTTTAACAAGGGATTAGAAATTTTACAGTGGCTTTGTGACAGAAACTCAATCCCCTCAACAGTATTCCTCAAAAAAATTAGAACCAGGATGGGTGACGATGAGGAGAGAAGGATGGAGAGAGGAGCTGTCTCAGTTTTCTCACCAATGTATTTTGTAACAAAGTACATTCTTAAGGCTCTACTGGATCAAGGTTTCCCTGGCTGAATATTCAAACCTGCCTGAAGTAATAGTCCTTTTTCTTTGCCCTGCTCATTCCCCCCCTTCTCTCCCTCCTCTAACACATCTCCTCTTACTGAATGAAACCGAGGCACTTTTCTTACAAAACTGCTCTTTGAATTCCTAATCTGTGCCTCGGTGTAATTTTTTAACAGCAAGTCAAAGCAGCACTGTGTAAATAACTGCAAGGAGACAGCTCTGCCTGGAAACTGGAAAGTTTGCCTCGCTCACATCTTAAGCTTGAAAGCTTATGCTCAATTCAATTAAGAAAATTTATGGGTAATTCCACAGTTTCTTCCCAATTCCTTATGTTCTCAGGCAGCCAACCCAGAAATGAACAAAATCCCTGACAACTGACTACTTTCTGCTAGCACATGGGCAATTATGCAGAAAGTGTGTATTTAATTGAGTTAGTCGTAAATCCTGACTTAGGAATGAATCAGAGGATGGAGAGGAGATACAGCTATTCCCTGCTGCCACTTCAGGTTTAATCACTTCTGCTTAAGGTTTATTTATTGACTTGATAAAATGCATAAACAACAAAACCAGCCTTCCATAATTTTATAGGTATTAAGTCTCCACTTGAAGATGTAGGAGAATAAACTTAAAGCTACACACATGACAGACGAGAGAGATTTTCTGAATTCTCCTCCTATCTCTCAGGTCTGCATCACATCATGTCTGTTTTAAATATAAACAATTTTCAGAGTTCACAACTAAGTCCCACCCAGCGATTCTGCTTAGAGCACTCTCCAGTAACACTTATGTTCAGCAATAAATAATAATTTTTCATGCCTTCTTTCACTGATCCCAGGGTAATATTTCAATGAACTCATGACAAATACAACCCCTACACCTAAGTGGTCATCCTGAGGACTGTGTTATCTTCAAAATCAGCAAGATGCTTCTCCATCCATTCCAATCACCCACTCAAAAGAAAGTTATCCTCCCTGTATCTGTATGACAAGTGTGTGTTTTACTTCCTGAAGCTGCTGCACACCCCAGAGCTCCTCAGCTAAGAAAAGAAATGGCTGTAGAGAGATTCCCAGGAAAGTCTTACCAACTCCACTCTAATGAACTTTCATCTTCTCATTCACATTGTGTCCTGACAGGCAGCCAAAAATTCATGATTGTGAAACTGATCTAATTTTCAAGGTTCGTGGGGATTATTCAGACCCTGACATCCACTATGCATACATTAAATGTGACTTATTCAGAGGGAGCCCATCACTTTGGCAACCACACACAGTGTGGGAGGAAAGCAGTGCCACTTGCAGATTCTCCTGTACAAATATTTGTTTGTTCTTGCACGGGGAGCATTTCCTAATGCTAGTTCCTGTTTGCCAGTTGCTTTGTTCTGCTCTCCAAGCAAGTCATCTCCCTCTCTCACGAGTGCTGTCTCTTCCCCTGATGGGTACATCTGAAAATTCCTTTGGGCCAATTCATCTGCTGTTCCAGCTACTTGTGGACTTCCCACCTGAAGTCAATACTCAGGGCCTGGGGAAGTGTCTTGCCCCTTCACTGCCCTCTTCTCTCTTGGAGATCCTTCCATATTTCAGTTTGGAGACTGGAGCTGAGCAAGCTAAACCAGAACAGCAGGTTGGCAGGTGACTGCCTGCACTGCAGGACTTCTCTAAACTGAAGTTAAGCTGAACTGATAAAAAAAAAATTAAAAATATTTTAAAATATTTTAATATTTAATATTATAAATATTATAAATATATTATATAAATATAAAAATATATTATATATAAATATAAATATTATAAATAAAAATTGAAAAATATTTCAGGCTCCTGAACTCAACATTGAGTTGAATAAATTCATTTCTTTGAGTAAATCAAAGAAATGAATATAAACCCAGGGATGGGGTTTATCAAAGAAATTACTATAAACCCAGGGACGTGTATGTGGCCAGGCCACTTGAGATGATTCCTGTCCCCCTGTTTGTGTGCCAGCCCTGTGCTGAGGGCTCTGTTTCCCCATTCACAGCTGATAGTGCAGTTAAAGC
Organism: Leptocoma aspasia; assembly: GCA_013399835.1. Taxonomy (NCBI): domain Eukaryota; kingdom Metazoa; phylum Chordata; class Aves; order Passeriformes; family Nectariniidae; genus Leptocoma; species Leptocoma aspasia. The sequence goes on from VXAX01003537.1 coordinate 230,140, forward strand.
CTCTGGCAGTGGAAAGAATGTGGCCTTGACACAATCTACAGCCACTGCAGACCCAGCCAGGGGAGGCAAAACATGGAAATCCCAGCCCATGCACTGAGGGATAAAGCTCTTACAAGGTGCCCTTTTATCCCTTAAACCCCAGGCCTTTTATCCCAGAGCTGAAGCTGAGAGCAGCGTGCTCACCAAGAGTGAGAAAGGCTCCTCTGGAGCCTTCCTCATCTGAGGAGCACAAACTCCACAGGTTTTACAGCACTAAATCACAGCCAGAAGCTCAGCCAAAAGTTTACAGTGCAGGTGCTATGCTCACATTTTTACAGGCCATTACAAAGCAAGTGAATGAAATACTTCCACTGGGCTAAAAAGTGCAAAGGTGTTAATATCCTGGGAAGAACAGGAATTACAAAGGCTCCAGATAAAATCTCTGCACTAGGATCAGCAGTGGTAAGAAATCACAGGTCATTTGATTACATGACAGCCATAACAGCCTTGCAAAGTTGTGCATCACTGAGACAGCATGATCTTACCCCCTCAAAAAAGGGAAAAAAATTAGAAACATAGGTTCCCATCAAGCAAGTTAAGCAGGTGTTTTCTTCATTACTGTTACTTCATAATGGTTTGACCAAATTTGCTTCTCATACCAGGGTCCTTTCCTACCTTTAGAGTAGCCTTCAGAACCTAAGCAGAGGTGTGTACAATTATAATTACCTTGAGGGAACGTACTTCAGCCACATTTTCACTATCACCACAAGAGGACAGAAGGGGTTTCAAGGGAAATGGGGAACCACAAGAAGCCAGACTACAAACTGCAACTCTGCTTCCAGTCAAGCATCTCACCAAATGGGGCCATTGCAAGTAAGAGCTCTGTCAGTGCACCCAGTGTCAGCTGACGTAGAAAAACGCTGGGCTTGCAGCTGAGCTTTGCCATTTACTGCTTGTACTTTCTGATTTCATCAGGAGAAAATTATTTCTGACAAAGGGTAGCTAATTCACATTTGTGAACCTGCCTTTTTGCTAACCCCAAGTTCTCTGCTTTGCCATCCAATCCAGCACATATATCATTGTGGAAAGTTTTACATTTAATTTACCACTGTGCTGAAGTCTTTAGCATGGAGCAATGTGACAGATTTTACCAACACTTATTAAAAATAAAGCAGAATGGAGCAAGCCATAAATAAAATAAAGTGCTGGCAAAGCCTGGAATGCAATGAATACATCTGCACTTACAGCAGTGGCCAAACCATAGTGCTTTATCATAGGAAAGTAGCTTGAAATAACTTTTCAGTGTATTTGATATATGATACTGCTCTTTTAAAACCAAGACTAGTGCAAGTTTGTGGACTTCAAAGTGAAGTTGTTTCCGGTGGGAGGTTTATTTTGTTGTGAGCTGGACATGCTGTAGCTGTGACACTGAGCAGAGCTGCAATGCCAGGGTTCAGAAAGTTCACCCACACTCTAAAGCCAGGCAGTCACATGAGCCTGACAGCAGAAAATGCCACGGGTGGGGGCGGGGTTCTTCCAAAGTTTAATTTCCCAAGCAGTCTATCTCACACAGATTTCACACAACACCCCCCCTACTCAAATCTCAACACAGAATGCGGCCTGCAGTGAGTGTTTGAATTTCTTTCTGTCTGGTGTATAATAAATCCAATTCATGTAAGGCAGTTTTGGCACTAAGCTATGTATTTGCACATTTCTGTCGGCTTAAGTCACACTTTCTGTTAGGAAAGCTGCTCAGAAAGGTTTATTTCCTCCACTCCTATAAATTGTTGGCATAAACAACCATTCAAAAATTTAACCTCAGTTACTTGACATTCTAATGGCTTACACTGAAACCCACAAACTTGGGTTTCTTGTTAAAATCTGTGTGTGAATTTTAAGTGTATTAACTTTCAAAATATTTAAATTCAATGTAAGAGAATAAGAAGGGGGTGGAAGACATCTGACAGCAGCACCACTCACTTCCACTGCTGTCTGACTGGAGAGTGACACAGGAGAACCCACACAGCTGAATCCTGAACTGGCAGAAAGAAGAGACAGGGAGATACCATGGTTTTTTGTTTTATTTTATTTTGCTCTTCCATTTCTATACAGGCTTCTCTGCAAAACAATTTTTTTGTCTGCTGTCTCCTCTCAGCATTATCTCCTTTTTAGTCTTGGTCCCTTTCTAATTTGAGGGGGGGAGGTGGGGGATTTGGTGGGGTTTTTTTTGTTTGTTTGGGTTTTTTGTTTTGTTTTNTTTGTTTTTTTTTAGATTTTTGTTTCTTGGAGGCAGAAAGGTCAGCAAACAGCTTAAATGTTCTAAAAACCAAGCTACACAGCAGCTTGGAAAAGAAGGGCAGTCAGATGGGACAAAAGGTTTGGTATGAAACACCAGAGTGCTTGGACAGGCAAGATTCACCTGAGCCATGCCTGCTGGGTGCCACAGCATCTCCAGCCCGAAAATGAAGGGATGAATAAATCATGCATGCAGCCACTGACTCATACACATCCAAGCACACAAACTCTTTGGCACTTCTCCCCCTCTGAAATAATGCAGCGAAAAAAAAAGATAATCCAAACAAATATCCCAGGGAAAATGATTTTGTGCTTGACAAATTCTGTTACAGAAAGGGGATTTATACACAAGCAAAGTGTTTGTGCATGCAGCTGGAACTGAGCTTTTTGAGATAGGTACTGAAGCAATGACTAAGCCTTTTGTGCCTCCATTTACCTAAAACTTGATTAGCACATTGACATGCAAAACACAGACACTTTCCAAAAAGGGTTAGAGCACACCTACCACGGGAAAAGGAGCAGTGCCAGAACAACATCACACCATTCCTACTTTGCTGAAAACTCAGCAGCTCTGGTCAGTTAGCAGATCTTTGAATGATTTTCCTGACATCTTTGCTACATCATCTGAGACTGGTAAATCAAAGGCAGTTTACTTTCTGCTCCCACAGCTCCATCCCTGATCCACACCCTGCAGCTGGCTATGGAGGCAGTGCTGGTGAGAGTTTATGGGTGGGATTAAATCTGCTCCTCTCATTCAGAAGAGGATGGATTCTCTTCTGAATCCATCAGAAGATGGATTCTTCTGATTTTTTATATCATATGTATGATAGAAAAATCATATTTTTTTGTATCCATGCAAGAGAGAGCAGAAGGAGAAGGCAGAGCTGGCCAGGAGCAGCTCTGAAGGAAGCATCACTCCTGTGACCTGAGGCAGCAGGTGACACCACAGGAGAGCAGGGGAGCAATCTGCCCCTGCACTCTTCTGTGCACTTTCCACAGAGCTGTGTTGGGATGGGTGTTTTGTTTGCTTTTGAGACAAAATTTGGTCTACGAACTTCTGTGAACTACATCCACTATGCCCCATGTATTCCTCACACGTGTGCTGCTAATCCTTTTGCATGTGTCTCATGTGTGAAGGGGGGAAAATGAAAACACAACAGGCAAGTAAATAGCTGAGCAGACACAGATCATCAAGTCCACATCACATACAGATCATCTGTCCATAAAACAGATGCTGAATGCCTTAACAGTGATGTTTATGTGAAGTCCAGAGACACCAAAGCTAACTCTTCATTGCTGGAAGCAGACAAGCCAGGTGAGCTGAGAAATTGGAGATGTTGTTGAGGATATCTGATTCAGTATAGGCTGAACTGTTCCCAATACCAAAGCCAATTCATTTGTGTCTGCACAGGTGCACTGTCAAAATCAACACTTCCCAAAACAGATTGAGCTTGCTAAGTCAGGAAAGAAACAACAGTGCCACACCACAAGAACCCTTTAATCTTAAAATTAAGAATGTGCCAGCTCAATTCAAAACCATTTGTTTTACACCCTCTGCCTACACTCTTTAGTTGCATTCACTGTAAAACTTTGGAGTTCTTTAATGAAAAAATAACCCTAAAACCCCATAAACCCACGCCCCAAAACTCAGGTAGTGACTAGTCATGGTCATTTGTAGGCTAAGCAAATCAGAAGTGGAGGAGGTTAAAGCTGAGGCAGAGGAATAGATTCTTCTATGCTGCATCTATTCTATTCAAGAAACCTTTCCAATGCCCTCTGCTGCCTCCCCCAAGAATCAGCACACCCCACAACAACAGTGTATGTCTAAGAATTCAGAACCTCTATCAGACCACAGCTTCTCTTTGAAAGCAGTTTAAAAATATTTTGCTCCTATTTCTAATAAAATAATTTAGATAAGAAGACTTAGACTGCATCCAATATTGGGCTCCTATGGAGTCCAGCAGCATTTAAGCAGCACAAAAGATGTTATCTGCTTTGAAATCTGTTTTGCCTCTTTGCTGTGGTCACATGTTCCTTTTGTTCTTTTTAATGTAATGTAATTTTACAAATTTTATCAGAAAACAGAGGGAGGGAAGGTGATCTAATTTCAGTGGGAATGTCAAAGGAAATTTGTACCTACTGTAGCAGCAAGTAATGATGTGTCTGTATCAAAGAAAAGAAATTTATTCTTTCAGTTGTCCTCCTGCTGGGAAGTGCCAATCTTCTTCCCAAAGATCCTATGATCCTGCTCTTTAATTCATGTATTTTACATGAATGCTACCATGTATGTTATTCATTTTACATTCAATCAAGGAAGCAATTAAGACAATAATTACAAATATGTGCTAATCCACAATTAATGAGCACCCTTGGAAGTACTGCATGCTCCCACATACATCAAACTGCAACACACAGCAGCTAAAAAAAATTACACAAATGGGCTCCAAAAGGGAACAGCTGCTCTCTCCTAGGGTTTATACTTTCTGCCTTTCCTTTTAAAAGATAATAAAACTTATTCAACCAACAGAAGATGAATCACTCAAAGTAAGAAATCCAAGAAATCATTACTCCTCTGAAAACTCCTCAGACTTGGACAGAAGTCCTGCAGATTGCTGAAGAGCCAGGAGAGCTGGAGCTGCAGACCTGTATGCACTTCTCCACAAGACTGATTATCAGGGAGAGAGAGCAAAAAAATGAGAACTAGTTTCAAAATCCAACAGTGCAGACATGTTTCATGGTCAGGAAGTAATTTCCAAAGCTGAAAATACAGGCTTTACAATGATGCTGCTTCTGCTTTCTCCAAGGCCAGGAACAAAAGAGCCCAGCACATGCACCAAATCTCTAGTTTGTTCTCCAGAGCACGTTTTCCTGATACAACAGATCCAAATAACAACAGATAAAACTTTTGTAACAAAGATATGACACATTTCTTCATGTTTTAATTTTTTTTTTGCATTACATAAGACAGCTTTTTAAATACAGCAGACGCCCACCTCCCTCCCACCTCCCCATACAGTCTGTCCATATACCTATGAAAAATATATTATTTAAACATTACTCAGAAAAAAATGCAAATCTGAAGAAACTCCATCTTGAGAGAAGAGCAGAAAAAAAGAAAAAAGCTGCACCCAACTGCTGGATTTGTCCCACAGTATGTGATAACCTTTGCATCTGAGAAAGGATGTGAGATCCTAGGTACTTAAAGGATATATTATGGGCTGTCACAGTGTTAAGTCATTCCACACCATAAGCCTCAAATGCTGCCACTCTCTTGCTGAGGCTCTGCCAGAAATGCCTTGGAGAATGTCTGCCAAAAGGAGTTCTTGGTGTCCAGCAGCACCAGCTCCTAAACCAGCAGACACAGCTTGATGGGAAACACTTCTATTGCCATGGTCCATGCAGTGACAAAGGGCTCTTGACAATAATATCAGAAGGCTAAATATTATTTATTAGCATGACTCCATAATACAAAGGATTTGGGCTATTCTCTGCCCAGCCTGGAGCATCCCAAGTTCCTGCTTCCAGCTCCATCCAAGGAATGCCAGAATAGCTTACACAATCAGAGATAACAACTTTTCACCTCATAGGCTGAAAGGAAGAAAAACCCCCATCTCCCACTATCAGGAGACAGGCAGAGAAATCCAAAGTCCTTGAACACAGATCAGAGATTTGTTTATAGGAACTTGTACAAAGTAAAAGACAGTAAAAAGATGCTTTTCCATGTCACTCTCATTTTTCAGCCTTCTGATGTTTTCATTCTTGTGATGGAGTTTCTCACACTGTACTTTTGTAAGCATGCACATGTTTTTCTAACTGTCTTCTTGCTTTTCATTCCTTCTCCTGGGAGGAGAAAGGTTTGATGGACTTTGTCATTGACCAGTGTGGTTGGAGAGGTGGTAACTTCACCTTCCAATCAATGGTCGTTTCCAGAACTCTATATAATGTGAAAACCAAAATAAAGTTTTCTTCTTTACCTTCACTCAGCTGTGTCTCTGCATTGTGCACTAGAGTGACATTCCCATAAGAAGATTTTTCTGCAGGCTTGCATACAGAGAAACTTATAATATGTTCTTGCAACACACTTCCTAATGCAGGCTCACAGCCTGCTTTGGGTTAAAAGGCATTGCAATTATTGCACTTCAGTCATCATTTCTGCCATTCAGCTCACACTTGAAAGTGTTCCTTGCCCTCCCTTTAAACAGGAGATTTTGAAAAGAAAGCACATCTCAGCAAAGTGTCAGGGTAAGCTCCTCAGGACAACCATGACCTCAAAGTTGTAATAAGAAAAAATAAGGAAATAAAAGCAAATTATTGATTGCATTTAAGCAGTAGATTCCTCTCTAGATTCCTCCTCTGCTCCAGTACATCAGGTAATCTAGCAAAGAGAGATGAACAACTGGCAATTTACTCCATCTCCTGAGACTACTTGCCTGGAGGAGGCTTCTGTTTTCTGTCCATGTTTGTGCAAGATGGAATATTCCTCCTGTCTTTCTCTTCAACTACTTTTCCAAATAGTTAAATTAAATACAAATTCAGGAGGGGAAAAGGTCATGAAAACTCAGTTCTTGTTCTCTAAAACTGGAATTCTTCCTCCTCCCTTTTTCTCCTAAATTAAATCATAAAGCACAAATATAGTAAGCACAATACCCCTGTCTTTTGCCATCTTTATACTGCATTTTTATTTGCTAGCTAGAATCTATATATGTACATATCATCATTATATATATATTCTATATAGAACATATATAGAGAGTGTTTTAAGCCTAATTTAAGAATCTTTGCTCTGCAATTTTCCAAGAATGCTATAGTTTTTCACATCCATACACGATGCAAATTGTTCACTAAATATATTTTACTCAGCCTCTGCCTTGCTCTCTGTCCATCAAACAAGATACCAAACCAGAGCTTAGGGAATTTTTTTCTATTTTAAAACTGAAAAATTAAAATTATACTGTTCCATCCTGTATATGGCTTAAGAGGAATAAAACTTGTATGTACTGTCATTGGCCTACATATAAGAAAAGATATATAGAGATAAAATTATCTACATTTTTAGATAAAAGGCAAATATGTTGGAGTATAGCAGTATCAGCCAATTGAAACTAAATTCCAATGCATTTGATTTCACCTACCTGTCACAAGATGCTGAATGGAAGAGCACAGGCAAATTAAACATTTTTCTATTTTATAGAACATTTTTCTATTTCTGTTTTATATTTCGAAGTCAAGAAACATGTTCATTTTTACATTTGTTTGACAAAATGGTGCACACAATATTAATCTTTATGAAATAACAAGTGTGTATGCAGTGTGGATGGTTTTGAGACCAGAGTTAGGGACACAGTGTGTGACAACATTGCACAAGTTATTCCACAGAATCTTAACTTTCCAGTACTAAAATATATAAAATAGAGTGTGACTTTTATCTGTTGTGGTGAGGTAAACCTTTCTTTCTTCAGAGCAGCGTGGCTTTTATGCACCACACACAGCAGGTTACCCTGCCAGTCCAGACTGCACATTTCTGTTATTGGACCCTCAAGAATGTCATTTCTGCTATTAGACCCTCAAAATGTCCCCTCTGTGCAGCTGAATGACATGCACTTCTACCCCTACAGCTCTCCAGGCAGCAGAGACAGACCCAGGGCCAGAATCCCCTCATCCTCTTCCCCACTGCCATTCCACAGGCTGCTTCCCCACGCCTATGGTGTTCCTGTCACCTGCATCAGGTGTCACTCTGGCTGCTGCTGCCACTGAGGGAATTACTGACAGAAGTTCTGGGGAATCCACCAGGAGGATACGTCAGTGTGCAGGGATCAGTTTTTGAGTTTCTCCAAGACCAGGTTGGTCTTAGGAAAGGGACAAAATTCAGTACAGAAGCTAAAGGTTATACTCCTGGAGAGGAGCAACAAGAACCAGCCCAAATGCAAAGATTCTGCATTTCAGATGGTCAGGATCATGTTCACTACTCAGTGCATGACCAAAGAGCAGGCACTGGTGCAGGTATCATCATGGTCCATGCATTGAAGAAAAGACTCTTGACGATAATATCAGAAGGCTAATATGATTTATTAAAATGACTCTATAATTCTAGTATTTTTCTATATCTGCTCAGCAGAGAGCATTCTCCATGCTCCTGATGCTGCTTCGTCCAGGGAATGTCTGAATGCTTACAATATCAGAAAGATTACAGTCCTTCAGCTCCTTCTCCCACCCTCAAGGAGGAGCAGAGCCATTTTCAATGTCCTTGAAAGAACAGACACAGAAAGCTTATACAGAGTAAAAGAACAGCAAAAGGATGTTCTCCCATGGGAAAATAGATCAGAAGGCTTACACACAGAGAAACTTATAATATGTTCATAGCAACAATGCAGGTGCAACAGGAGTGATGGCTCAGAGTGTCACCAGGGCTAAGGTGGCCCACGCCCCTTGTCAAAACTGCTTCCATAAAGAAGAAAGGATGTGTTACTGTCAAAGGAGAAAGGAACAGAGATCCAGGATGGAGAGCAGACCCACTCAGAGAACTCTGCTGCCTCCCTGGTGTCCAGGTTGAAGGTGGGAAGTGAAATCTTCCTGCCCTGGTACTGCCCTCTGATCCTTATCTGTCAGTATTCCAGGCACACACAGGATCTCACACACAGAATTCACAGAATCACAGAATCACTGGGTTGGGAGAGACCTTCAAGATCATCGAGTCCAACCCAGCCCCAACACCTCAGCTAAACCCTGGCACCCAGTGCCACATCCAGGCTTTGGTTAAACACACCCAGGGATGGTGACTCCACCACCTCCCTGGGCAGAACATTCCAGAACTTGATCACTCTTTCTGTGAAAAACTTTTCTCTAATATCCAACCTTTATTTCCCTTGGTGCAGCT
>VXAX01003537.1:239649-270021 GCA_013399835.1 Leptocoma aspasia
TAAGATCATCGAGTCCAACCCAGCCCCAACACCTCAACTAAACCCTGGCACCCAGAGCCACATCCAGGCTTTGGTTAAACACACCCAGGGATGGTGACTCCACCACCTCCCTGGGCAGAACATTCCAGAACTTGATCACTCTTTCTGTGAAAAACTTTTCTCTAATATCCAACCTTTATTTCCCTTGGTGCAGCTCGAGGCTGTGTGCTCTGGTTGTGTCAGTTCCTGGAGACAGAGCCCAGCCCCAGCTGAGCACAGGCACCTTTCAGGGGTCACAGAGAGTGCTGAGGTCACCCCTGAGTCTCCTTTTCTCCAGGCTGAGCACCCCCAGCTCCCTCAGTGGTTCCTCACAGGGTTTGTGTTCCCAGCCCCTCTCCAGCCTCGTTGCCCAGCAGGCAGGGATGAAGCTGGAACAAGAAGGCTGAGGGCAATCAACAGAGAGCCCAGGGGCTTGGGACAACTGGTTGAGGGCTGAGGAGCACAAGCAGCGCTCTTCTGGATCATTCCAGTTGCAGGGAATGAAAAGGGAACAGGAAGAGCCAGCAGATCAGTAGCTGGCCCTGAGCCTGGTGGCACTGGCAGGATTTGGGGGTTTTGATCATGGGTGCATTTACACACCAGCAGATCTGCTGGTGAGAGACAGGGAAGGTCTCAGGGGGGAAAAGGATCTTTGCAAAGAGCTAGCAGAGCTCACTGAAGGAGCTTTAAACTAGATTAGAAGGGGGAGGGAGATAAAACCAAGCTCCCTAGAGATAAGACTGAAGACAGCAGGCCAAGGTTTGAGGGATGATGTGCTAGTGAGGTCCTTCCACCTGCAGATCATAGAGGTGGGAGTGGAGATCCATGCAGCAGCAGAGACACACGGGTTATGGAGGTGTGGGAAATCACAGGAGTGCCTGAGAACAGTCACACAGGAATTGAGGCTTCTTCCCTGCCAGAGATGGTGGGAACAGCAGCTCAGGTGCACCTACAGCCCTGCACAAGGCATGGGCAGTGACCAGGAGGAGCTGGAAGCCATGGTGCAGCAGGAAAACTCCTTGGAAGGACCAGGCAAAGAAGGAGAGGTGGTGGGGCAGCCGTGTTTGTGTCTGAAGGTCGTGAGTTGGATCCTCACATGGGGCACCATTTGTGGGGTTTTTGAGCCCCTGACATGAGAGGGAGCCCACCCCCTGGGCCCTTTGGAGGGAGTTCCCTTGTGAGTTCTTTGGCAAAGGGTGAAAAACGAGCAGGACTCTGGGTTTTCTCTGTCTTTGGTCTATTGTTTATTCTTTTCTTATCTTGAGTTTGATACGCCGTCTGCACACCAGACTGAGCGTACGAGAAACAAGGCACAAAATGGAGAGCAAACACCCAAAACCAAGGCTTTTTAAAGATACCTAATCCCATTGCTTTCTAACACGTACTTTATTTCTACTTTTCTACCAATAACTCGTCCCAATCTACTCACGTAGCCCCCATGCCACTACTTTCACTAGCCAATAACCTTGTGCCACCAGTACTACAGAAAATGGAGTGGAAGAAGAACAAGAAAGGGATGAGACAACACCCAAAATCCTCCATCTTGTCCCCTATTCACTCTCATATTAAAATCCTAAATTCTTCACTCTGTGATAAACTATCACCACCACCTCTATCTACCTCACACCTGCATGCTCCAACTCATCCCAAAGCCTTGGCAGTTTTTTCCAGGGATGAAGGTTAAAAGCAGTGTCCAGCTGGGGACCAGGGCTCTCTAATACAGGCAGAGAAATATTCTCTGTGCCCTGGGTTCCAACATGTGGGAATGGGGATGTTTGGAACATGCAGTGCCAGGTTAACAGCTGGGTTTGATGAATTTAGAGGTCTTTTCCAACCTAACAGATTGGTGTGTTCTACAAATCTAGATGGCTTCTACTTTACAAGAGGATTAAAAAACAAGCTTTAAACTTGATTTAATGTCTTTCCTTTAATCAGATACCTAGACAGACTCTAATTTATATTCAATTTGTGCAGAAAGTTGAATTCTACAAAAGTGCAATAAATGCAGGAAGGAGACTTTAGATGAAGGAAGAAAATGATCTATGGGCAGACTAGAAAAAACAACCCCTATCTAATGTAGCACACTGATGGCTGGGGGGGGTATGACTGCTCTTTAAAATACCCTATAGAGCAGGCTTGTTTATGCTACAGGATAATGCTGGACTGATACAAATGGGGTGGAAAGAAGTATAAGCAGGAAATTACCAGAGTGCTCCTTACCACTAGAGGAGAGCTGGGAGGAAGGGAGAGGAGGGGAAGTGAAGTGACAGTAAGATAAAGCTTGGATTAAATTTATGAAAGGATTACATAGTGCTCTCTTGCTAGCAGAAGGCAGCCTCGGAAGCGTCCTTGCCCATAAACTCAAATACTGCATTTTCTGTAACCTGAGCAATTTTCTGCATTTTCTGTAACCTGAGCAAAAAACAATAATAAAGAAGTTATCGTACTATGAGGGCCAACTTTTGGTTTGTAAATTATCAGTATTTTTAAGTGACACAACAGGTTTTGTAGTATAATGAAGGCTGTAGGATTTGACTCACAAAATGTAATGGCAACAAAACTGAAAAAATATTCCAAATAGAAAAAAAAACCCTCACCACAAATACTGAAGCTCATCAGCAAGAAAATGAATTATAAATAAGTTTCAGAGACTCATCTTTTGTTTTATTTTCCTGGTTTAGAGAGAACTGCTAGGTTATGATACTGTCAAATGGCACACTGAAAGGGTTGAGTTTAGATATAGGATAAAAAATGAAAGGTACATATAGGCTCTGATGAGACCATATCAAATTGTTAAAAGTACTAATGGATGGACAAGAATAATGAAAAAAATATGAAGTTTTTTTTTTTCCTGAGGTGAAAAAGGCATTTCCTTAAAATATCAAAGCAATGGATGTTGCAGGGATTAAGGTTTAATACTGAGAACCCGGACCACATTTTGTGGATGGGAAAAATTCCATATCAGAAATGTTGTGGAAGAAAAAAAAGGTTGTCAAGGCAAAGGTAACTTTGCTTGGATTTGAGAGCCTGCATAGAGCCAGATGATACAAAGGAGGCCTGAAAGGAATCTAGAAGGGAATTCAGAGGAAGCACAGGTCTAAGGACTCTATACTAGCTAAGCTTCTGACTACTGAAAAACAAAGAGGCATTTCAACTTTTCTTAAGGAAAAAAAGGGGACACAGGCCCTAATGCAGAAGAAATATCACCAAATGTGGAGATGAAGATCAGTCACTAAATGCTGATATGCACTCTGGCCAGCTGAAACATGTCTGGAAAGCCAGTCTGGATAGAGAACCCAGCAAGATCCATAAAGGACTAGGCAGGCATTGCAATTGAAATGAAGTGAGCAGCCAAGCTGGGGACTCTGAAGAATTATCTGGAAAAATAGCAATCATATGACTGAGCTGAAAAATTTGCATCTAAACCAGACCCACGATCAACATGCATAGAAAATGTTATGGCAGTATGAGAAACTTACAGGCAGGGCTAAGTTAAATTCCAGTTTCATGGTAATGGCCAAAGAAGTCCTTTGACATGTTACTGCAGCATGGCAGGGAACAGGAATGGGACAGGTTCTAAGTAGCTGGCTTCATAGTAGGAGGGGTGATCAGGCAAGTGAGAGAAACACAGAGAACATTCCTCCAGATGAGATGGAATGAGGTGAAGGATCACATCAGTTAAAATAGTACTGCCTAATTATTTCCCTAGTAAAGGCAGTTGATATCAAGAGACACCAATTTCTAGTTAAAGAGAAATAGGAGGTGTATTGTTGTGGCCTGACAGCAAAACAGGACTTTCTGACTCCAGTATCAGAAGGTTTAATATGATTTATTAGGATGACTCCATTGTTCAGAAGGCTTGGGCCATTATGTGCCCAGGTACAGAGCTCAGATCTTACTTCTTCATGCTCAGCACAAGAATGCCAGAATGCTCCCAATTCAGTGATAACAGTTCTCCACATCATTGGCTGAGAGAGAGAAAAACCACATCTCCCATATTGGGAGACAGGGCAGAAAAACACCCCCTGTGTCCTTGAAAACACAGCTCAGAGATTTGTTTATAGAATTCTGTGCTGAGAAAGTGAGCTTTCCCCTGGGAAGAAAAACCTCAGCAGGCTTGCACCCAGGAAACTCATGTGTCACTCTCACTTTTCAGCCTTGTGATGTTTTCATTCTCGTGATGGAGTTTCTCACACTGTACTTTTGTAAACATGCACATGCTTTTCTAACTGTCTTCTTGTTTTTCATTCTTTCTCCTGGGAGGAGAAAGGTTTGATGGACTTTGTCATTGACCAGTGTGGTTGGAGAGGATGTAACTTCACCTTCCAATCGATGGTCGTTTCCAGAACTCTATATAATGTGAAAACCAAAATAAAGTTTCTCTCTTCTTTGCCTTCTCTCGGGTGTGGCTGCGTTTGTCTCTGCGTTTCGTGTTGCTCGATAGAGTGACACTCATAAAATGTCAAGATGACAGGAGGTGCACTTTGGAACACCACCAGAAGGCTGACCCAGAAATTGTTCTGTGCCTTTGTGTGACTGCAACCTCAAGTGATTCCTTCCAGAGAACACAGAAGACATGCTGGCCAAGAAAGGTTCATCTACCCTGCTACAAGGACTCTGAAAAGCCTGACTTGGAGAAGCAAGCAGAGTGCAGACTCCACATCCATAAACACCTCCCAAGCACTGAAAAACTGAGGTAGAATTTTCAGTGAAAGACACTCAACCATCAGAAACTGGACTGGGATCCCCAGCTCATTTCTCTTGGGTCAGTTGTTGCTAACATTGTCTTGACATTTAAGTAGAGCACTTCCCTTTGGCAACAGCAGAACTATGTGTGCCATATTAAAATATCTTGGATTTGTTTCTTTCTGCTCCTATGGTGAGGACTTGCTAAAAATTCCTGGACTTCAGAACTCCAGCAATAATTCCAAAACAAAATATTGGAAGTACATTTTTTCAAATGCCTCTAGCAACAAAAATAGCACCTTGAGCATCTCAGGAATCCAGTGCCCAGTTGCATAACTTTTCCACTTTCTTCTTCCCAACTGTGTGTGGGGGATGAGGGGGGGCGTGGAGAAAGAGCATCAGAACCTTGAAAGAAATGTGCTGTCTATGCAGCCCCAAAGCCAAAGAGACACCCCACATGAAGAGATTAAGGGATTTACTCTGTGCCTTGCACGTTCACACCACTCAAAGCACTTCCATTTCAGTTTTTACTTTTCCTCCTCTTCCACGCTCCACTTGATCTCCAGGGAAAAAATGTGCACTGCACAGCACGAGCCTCAGCATGCTGGGGGAGCTTATCACAAGTGAGCTGTTGGTCCACTGTCACACTGTCCAGCTGCACAGTGTCCTCTGGTGAGGGACACACCGTGCCTTGTGCTGCTCCCCACCAACACCAAGCAGCACCCACCACTGGTGCCTGCTATCAGCTATTGTTGTGGTCTGTGCATTGATAAAGCACTCTTGACAATAATAGCAGAAGGCTAAATGTGATTTATTAAAATGACTCTATAGTTTAGAAAATTTGAGCTATAATGTGCCCAGGTACAGAGCTCAGATGCTTACTTCTTCATGCTCCGTACAAGAATGCTAAAATATTTACAATATCAAAGAGATAATAGTCTTTCACCTCACAGGTTGAAAGAAAAAAACTTCCATCTCCCATTATCAAGAAACAAACAAAGAAATCCAAATATTTTTAAACACACATCAGAGATTTTGTTTACAAAAACTTATACAGAGTAAAAGACAATAAAAAAAATGCTTTCCCGTGAGAAAATTCTTCTACAAACTTACATACAGAAAAACTTATAATATGTTCTTACAACAATCAGCAGCAGCCCAAAAACCAAACCTGGTGTCTGTTGGTAAGACAGGAGGTGGCAGCGACACACAGGAACCACATCATGCATTTTAACAACTCCTATCTGGATGGAAACGAGTCAAAATCTACAGCGTGGTTTTGTCCAGGGGCTGTTTCTGTGATGAAAATGCAACCACATCACAGTCCCAGGAAAATCACCATTCTGAGGCAGAACTGTCTCAAAGGCAACGTTGATCCCTGAAGATTCTGATCACTGACTTCAGCTGCTCATCACTTTCACATCCCACAGAGTTGTAAGGAATAGAAAGCAGTATTGCAGCTTCTCTTGTCAGCTAAGCCCTCCTCCTATTCTGCATTTTAATGAAGAACTTAATCTAAAATAATTATTTGCAGATTGTTCACTCAACTCCAACTGTTAATTTAAAAGAAGCAAGCACATGGAGCCCTCCAGGAGTCCTAAAACACAATCTCAATATGCACAGAGTTTTTATTTTTAGACACCTATAAAAATTGGTCCACAGTAATATGACACAAAAGCTTATTGCCATTCCACATTTCTGTTCATACCCATCACCTAACTTTGAAGATTCAGGTCCCCCTACCCTGGATGTGAAAACTGAAAATGCTGTATGTGTGGGGTTTGCTCTGAAGCCAAGGGCATGTATGTGAGAACAGCATATGAACTTTCAAAACTGTACATGACAGGGAATCTCTAATTTTTTTTCTCGGATTCCAGAATAGTCAGTATTAACAATGATATTTTCCTCATTTTTAGAGAAGTGAGCTCTTGTGCTTCAGAAGCAAAGTTACTGGAGACAGAAAGGTTATCTGGATTTCTACCAAAGTACTATCCATGTAGTCTGAAAAGACATTACATGTTTTAAATCACTACCTTGGTAGCTGGTTTTTAGTATAGCTCCAGCTCTGTTTGGAAAGATCTTTTTCCTGGCTTCACTTTTCTATCTACAGCTTTTCTTTTGCCTCCTCATGAATTTTGTGTATTTTTGGGGGGAGGTGCAGGGGGAAAACAAAGAGTATCTCCAAGGATGAAGGCTCCATAACCTCTCCACCAAGCATTCCAGTGCTTGGTCACCCTTACATTAAACAAGTTCCTTCCCATTTTAAACAGGAATTCCTGTATTTTAGCTTGTACCCATTGGTTCTTATCCAGTGGCACCCCTGAAAAGAGTCTGGCTCCATGATGTATGAATACATCAGATATTCATACACATCCATGAGATCCTCTGGAGCCTTCTCCTCCCAAGGCTGAGCAGCCCCAGCTCTCCCAGCCTCTCCTCTCAGCACAGATGCTCCAGCCCTTCATCACTTCTGTGGTCCTGTTTTGGGCACACTGCAGAATTTCTGTGTCTCTCTTGTTGTGTGGAGCACAGAGCTGTGCCTGTCCTGCCCAGGATCACCTCCCTCACCCTGCTGGCAATTCCCAGTGCACTGCAGCAGGAAGCTGCTGGCTCCCTTTGCCAAGGACTGGCTGGCTCTCATCAGCTTGGTGTCCAGCAGGGCCCCTGTGGGTGGCTTTGCTGTTTTCCCACACACTGCTGGGAACTTAATTCCTGGACTCTTGAAGGAGGTTCCCTCTTGTGAGGGCTTTGCTAGGGATGAAAGACGAGCGAGACTCACTGTTTCTTGGTCTTCAGGTTGTTGTTTATTTTTCTCTTATTTTAAGTTTAGTATGTCGTCTGCATGCCAGACTGAGCGTATGAGAAGCAAGGCATAAAATGGACAAAAATGCCAAAAATGGTCTCGATACTCAAAACTGAGGTCTTTTTAAAGATACCTAATGTAATTACTTTCTAACACGCACATTGTTTTTACTTTACTACCAATAACTCTTACTAATCTACACACGTAACAATTATGCTGCTACTATCTCTAACTAATGACTTTGTGCCACCAATGCTACAGAAAATGGAGAAGAAGAAGGACAAGAAGGAGAGATGAGACAACGCTCAAAATCTTCTATTTTGTCTCTCATTTACTCTTATATTAAGATTTTAAAATTTCAGATACTTCACTTTGTGATAGAATACTATTACTACTGCTACATACCTAGTTCACACCTGCGTTCTCTAACTCATCCCAAAGCCTTAGCAATTTTTTCTCTGGGACAGAGGTTAAAAGCAGTGTCTGACTGGGGGTCAGGGCTCCCTAATACAGGAAGGGAAATATTCCCTGTGCCCTGGATTCCGACAGGCCCCCAAGGTCCTTTCTGTCCCCCAGCCAGCCAGTCCCTTGTCTGTACTAGTGCCTGCTGTGATGTCTCTGAGCTCTGGGAGGACTTTCTGCCCTGGCTGAGCTCAGGAAGGTTCCTGTTGGCCCCTTCTCCCTCTGAGTGGCAGCAGCCACTCGCCCTGGCTCTCTCGCACCTGCACATTTCCTAAGGGTGCAGCCTGTCCATCATCCAGCTAATTAACAAACACACCTTACCCCTGCTAAATGTTGGATTTTTTTTTTTTACTTTGTTGCAGTTCAGTAATTGATGCCTCTATCTCTCCTCTAAGGGCTTGTCTGCTCACCATAACCAGCAGTTTTTCTAGTCCTGCATAAAGACCAGCAACTTAGTAATGATGGACTCCAGATTAAACACTTTATAATCTCCAGCCCTCCTTTATGGACTGTAAGGATTCATACTGCTCTTGTCACATTCAGGGTTATTCAGGAATTGAAAATGGAGCAATGCAGAGCCATTACACAATGAACCTTTGATCTCTAAAATCCAACCTGACATGAAATTTTCTTTTTTATGACTTGACGTTAAGATTTACTCCAGCTCTAGCTTATTCAAAAATCTCAGGAGGCTGATCCAATAACTCATTTTGAAATTTTGAACACTGATCCATCAGACATAGAACAAAATTATAGCTTACTACTGAAGTCAAGAAAAAGAACATCTGCTGTTGAGAGCAGAGCTGATCAGCTGTGAGCTTTTCCACTGGGAAACTCATAAAATGAGCTACTAGAGAATTCAGCATGTTTTCTTGTAAGGAAGGAACAATAGGAAATACTTTCACTTACTTATTCTTTTAAACTATCCCAGAGAGCAGCAGTTAAAGCATACGTATCTTCCCCAGTATGGACACGAAACTCAGGGGAAAAAAAAAAGCCAAAACAAACCAGTATTAATAAAAATGTTTTTAAAGTGAAGTTTCCATTATAGAGTGAAATCAGCCAGTTCATTCTGTCCTTATTAACGAGGACATCTTCCAGCAACAGTGGAAATTCAGTAAGGAAGGTTAGGGCAGCCCACATCCCCCAGTGATGCTACTATTAACATGCCAGTGGAAGCACACTGGCTGAAGATTAGGAATAAGCCCTGCTCAGTAAAAAATTAAGTGCATTAATCACGTTCATTCCATAATTGGGCTCATCTCTGAACAGAGGAAGCTAAAATTTTGCAAGGATTGTGTTAAAAAACGTGCTTGGGAAGGTGACAAATACCTGGAATGCACATATGACGTCGGTGAAATTTGAGGTGTTATTGGAAATTAAAAAAACACCTTGTGGCACGATTCCCAGCTTTGCATGTGTCAGGAACTAAAATGTAGTGTTCTATCATCACAAAAGCCCCAGTGCTACCTAATTTTAATGTGGGGTGTGGTTTTTTTTTCATTACAAAGTATCTGACTGTATCAGTCATCATTATGTTGGCCATCTCTCCCTTCCCAAGACCCTGTTTGCAGTTGCTTAAAACATTTTCAAAACTGTGAAGTTTTGCACTGACATTTCCCCTCACAACAATTAGCCCGTATTTGGAAAATTTTATCCAGCATAGGCATTTCCAGGAGACTAAGGGACACTGCTTTACTCATTTTTAACTCCTCACCTCCTTTGAGGTGCACCACTCTGGTCTCAGAACATTCTCAGTGTAGCTTTTGTTTCAGAGACTGGCATACAGATACCTCAATTCTGTCAGTTCAGAGAATTTGCTATCTAAAAACCTGCAGATAATTCTAGCCTGTGCTAAAGCAGAGGACTTGAATTTCAGGGGATTAAACTCTCTGAAAGTCTGTAAGTTTGTGGGTCTTAAAGGTAGCCAGCAACTTTAACCATCAGATGCCAATAAATTTCACATCCCCTTAAATCCAACAAACAAATTTTTTCCTAAATTTGCAACTAGAAAACAAAAACAAAACAAAAAAACCCAAAGCAAACAAACAAAACCCCTACAAATCCAAACCAAACCCCAAAACAACAAAAAAAAACCCCAACCCCCCCAAAAAGCACATGAACAAAATCTCTTAACCTGAAGACCTTAAGACTCTAAATTTATAAAAGGCAACTGAGAAATATAAGCTTTAGTCAGAAACTCACACCATATAAAAACCAGGGTTCTGAAAACAAACGAGTTAACAAAATTATGAAAACTTCTGAAAATCAAATTATGAAAACTGCCAGAAAGAGAGAAAAATGCAGGGAGATTAAGAGGTGTTTCAGGAATCTGATCACCCCAGATAGAAAAAAGATCTCCTTCCTCTGCTCTCAATGATGACAGCTCACAATCCCATCTCAATGCAATTGCCATGGGCAATCCAGATCTGCACCACACCAGTGGACATGCACCCCCCAGCCTAAGGAAAAGCTTGGGAAAAAACAAAAAGAGGAAAAAAAAGACAATTATCAGCTTCTGCCACTATCTCTGATTTTCAAAATACCAAGACAAATGGCACCATGCCAAACTTCTTATACTCCCACCATGCTGCTCTTCAAGGAGTCATCTCACCAGGATATGATTTCCCACTCCTGTTTGCATTTCAGCACTGGTTCCTTTCCCAAACTGCACTGACCTGCAGCACGGCTATGATCCTACAAACCGCAACCTTCCTGAACTGGAGCCTGCTCACTGAGTGAAGTAAAATGCAATTTGAGTACCACCACCCCCTGCAGCAGCCACTCGCCCTGGCTCTCCAACACCTGCACATTTCCTAAGGGTGCAGCCTGTCCATCATCCAGCTAATTAACAAACACACCTTACCCCTGCTAAATGTTGGGGTTTTTTTACTTTGTTGCAGTTCAGTAATTGATGCCTCTATCTCTCCTCTAAGGGCTTGTCTGCTCACCATAACCAGCAGTTTTTCTAGTCCTGCATAAAGACCAGCAACTAATTAATTATGGACTCCAGATTAAACACTTTTGTGTTTTATTGTCAGCAAGCTTCTCTGTCACACAGCTGGGCTGCCTGACTAGCTCCAGGACTTGCACTACAAACCTGGGAGGAATAATGGTGGAGAAGGGTTTTGCAGAAGAATGGCAACATTTCTGGAAATCTGCACTGAGCTCCTGCTTAGTTATGAAGAATAGGGACATGACAGAGTGAAAGTCATCACTGAGCTTCCAATCCACTCCCTGACAGTCGTTTTGAGATAAAGAATTGGAGAGCAAAGAGGATTCTCAGGGTGGCTGACACCATTTGGAAGGTTTTCCTCCATCCTTGCAGTGGTGGATGTGGAAGGTTGCAGGAGGTTTGCCCACATCACCTGGGTCACAGCTGCCAGAGTGACAGATCCTGTCTCACCTCAGAGCAGCAGGGTGGAAAGCCTGCAGGACAAAAAGAAATGGTCCCACAGCCCCAGACAGTGCCTGTGACTCACATCCTCATTCTAAGAGAAGCAAGGACAAATCTGAGGCAGATTATTTCTTTGAGATAGCTTTCTGCTCTGCATCACCCATCTGCTGCATTAGAAAGCAAGTTCTATTGTATTCTATTTGCCATCTGTTAAAGGTGGGGCAGGTATCTTCTGTTAATTGGGCAGTTTTCTTATCTCTTCCAAAAACAATCTCTCCCTCAGGGGANTTTCTTAATCCCAGGCTCAGCTTTCTGCACCTTTCCTGCTGTGCAAAAGCAACTCTCCTCCCCCAGCCCCAGCTCAATGTTCCAACCAACCCACAACCCTGCCCTGAGGCCTCTTCTTCTCATACCATCCCAACCCTGCAAATCTCTGCTCTGCCACTGAACCTTTGAAAGCTTGTCTGCTGAATGAAAGGATAATTCAAGGTTTTATTAACAGCAAAGAACTGTGAAGACCCACGAAAACATTCTTAACAGGAAACCCTTTTTTATTTTTAATTGTAAACCACTTTCAGGTAAAGCAGAAGGATTTGGTTAGATACAAGGATCACTGAAGTGACGTGTCCCAGCAGGACCCTGCTTGGCTCATGAACACATGAATGTGGTGGCTGCATGATGTAATGCTGTATGAAACTCAGAAAATCCCTTGGTTTATCACTTTGCAGTTATGACTCAGTCAGGATCAGTTTATTTGCTGCTGAGCAGCCTGCAGGAGTTGCAGGCTGTGGAAGTTTGTCCCATGTCCCACATCAATGTAAGGAACAGGATATTGCACTGTTCCTGGAAGCTGCCTTAGGCAGAGCTCTGCTGGAAATCACTGCCAGGTGAGGGAAGCATCACTTTTTTTTTTTATACACTAATCCAACACAATCTAATGCTACAGAAAGCATTACCACAGCTCACACTGCTGTAAGCATGAATTCCTGCCTAAAAAAATATTACTGCTTTTGTTGAACTGCATAGTACATTCCTTTCAGTTATCCACAGCTGTGAGAATGTAAATCCCTAGAGCAACTATTGGTTATGTTCTTCTTACCTCGTTGTGGAAATCTAGTTTGTGTTTTTAAGTTCACAGCCATCAATGAAACAATTACAAGTTTCCATCGTGGGACAATGTGGGAAGATTTTTCCTGTCTTAGGACCAGTATCAAAACCAACTTATGCTCAAAGGCTGCAGCTCATGAAATTTACAGGGAATGTCAGGTAGATGGAAATACTCAACAGCATTACAGCAAATATTTAACACCTCTGGCACATCTGGCTACCACAGCATTTTAAACCCACATCCATTCAGTGAAAGCATTCTCAGTTTCAGCTCTCAGGAACAAAAAATTAGGATGAGTCAAAGAAACAAGATCCTCAAGGACATACACCAAATAAAACCAACAAAGAATTACCTCCGCCCCCAAACCTGTACTGAAACAAGCAATCTGAACAGCTGGATGGACAAGAAAGAAAAGCATTCACAAATTCTTTCCCTAGTTATATAAAGGTAATTCCTTCTGAAATTATTGACAAAGCAATTCAAGATTCAATAACTATTACAGTTTTTTAAATAGAGACTAATATATGGTATTTAATTTATCACTATTTAGCTTAAATTTACCCATGCAAAACACCCACAGGATAAAGATATATCTCCCATATATAAAAATGAACAGGTAGGTCAGACATTTTTCACCAACCAAACCCAAAAAGATCTAAATCAGGGTTCACAGTTAAATCTACTTTCCTCACTCTTTCACACACATAAAATACAAAACAATGAGCGGAAAATTCCTTTGTCATACCAGAGCCTGGAAACCATGGAGACCTCTGTGATGTAGTGTCTGAGAGCATAAACAATGCTCCAAAGATCGAAAATAAAATTATATAACAACCTAGCTCCAAAAAATCCCCCAAACCAACAACCTCCAACTATATTGTCTACAGACATCATAACTGCTCTTGGATTTTCTCTGCCCTGATTTCTCATCCTTGCCTGAACAGTTCTGGGTGTCATTTGATTTCATGCACAGTATGCAAGATGAGGAATAAAAATCACTTTATGACTTAAACAAACCAGAAAGTATCTTCAAATAGAGCATCAGACTTCACTGTGGACTTACAGCTTCCACTTTCTTAGAAGTCAGACCTGCCACATTGTTTTCCTCTAGAAACAAGATCAAGCCAAATACCCCACTTTTACAGTTGGATTTTATTTCCTTCCTCTAGTTTTTTTTTTGTTTGTTTGTTTGNCTTATTATTTTTACACAATAACTTGTGAACAGGATCAGCCTAAAACACTCAGGGAGTTGCCTCTTTGGGGTTCTCATCTGGCACAGTGACTGCATTTCCCTTCAGCCAGTCCTTACAGATTCCCACTGTGCTCATGTTAACCGTGTTTAGGTGCATCACTTTCTGAGCCTCACTCTCCCAGAGTGCTGGATGGGTCAGGGACATTTCCTTTCCTCTTTTTAAACCAGAGGGCTGGAGGGGCTGATGGTGGAACTGGCACACAGCTCAGTGCAGCCAAGCACACCCAGGGGAGAAATACTTATTTTTCCCACATAGTGTGTTACATTAGGATGTATGATGCAATGCAACATTAGGGTTAGAGTGATTCAAAGGAGATGCTGGAAAAGTAAGGCTGAAAACCAGCTTTCCTTTGAAGCAACATTAGTGTCTCTACATCTTCTTAACAGAAACAAGATGACAACTGATTCACTTCCTAACAGAGCATTTATTTATCCTTTTTTCCTAGGAAATTTAAGGATGCTGGACTGATCTGGATCAATTAAATTCCTTTCAGTACAATAAAACTGTATTAATCAACAATGCCTTATTATTTTATTGTGAATAATAATGTGACAGCATGGGGTTTTTTTTTTGACAACTAATATGTCAGATCTTTAAAAGTTCCAAGTGGCATTATTTATCTTTAAAATCTACAACTCCATTAAATTCCGGTATGTAATCTGCCCTGCCCTTCTCCCTCTTAATAAAAATACACAGGAGGATGCTTTTCAAAAACTGGGATCCATTTCTGCTGTCCATCCTTCTTCCTGTCAAACAATAGTCTCTTTTCTACAGATAGAGACTACCATTCACAGCCAACTCTTTTATAAATGGAAAACTGAGGTGGAATTATGGTTGAGAAGAGAGTGGAGCTGTTAGCTCACCAATATTCTTTCTGTAATAATTTCGTTTATTATCTGTCCATCCCAAGCAAGGTATTAAAAAAAAAAAATTAGAGAATCTTGGAGTGCCTGGAGCAAGAACTAGGAAATACACTAATAACACTGCCATTCATCACATCTCAGTCCTTCTTCTGGTGACAACTTTTGCTTTTCCCAGCAGATGTTCACATATGTCCTGTTTGCATCTGCTTTACTCTCATCTTGGTTAACACACTTAGAATGCCACATCAACCAAGGGGACTCTGAAAATGCTGAGGTTCTGTTCTGCCAGTGCCTCACCGGCTTCACACACACACACACGTGTAAGCTATGAAATACAATAAAGTCATGCTCCAAGGAACCCATCAACACTGGACTACAGTTTTCCTTAGCCACTCAGGTTAAAATCCTCCTAAAGCCTTTAGCAAAGTCTCCTTTTTGAGCCAGGGAGACTTTGCTGGGTGAACACATCTGCATTAGTGGGCTGCCATGGCATCTCCACGTTCACAGGCACATGCCCTTGCAAAATCAGCNTTCCTTCCTCTAGTTTTTTTTTTGTTTGTTTGTTTGGTTGGTTTTTGTTTTAATTTTAGGTGGCAATAAGCCCATTTGGAGAGGTTTTGTTATTTGTTAACACAAATAATCTTTTATCTACTCTGAGTAGAGAAGTAATCTACAATGTTACTGCTTACCTGTCAAAATATAAAGTTATTTTGTTAAGGTCAGCTTAGAACACAGTAAGCAACTGCATCCCTTTAAGGACTAAAGAATGAATTTGCACCAGAAGGCAATAATATAATAAATATATTATTAATATTAAAAATATTTAATATATTAAATCTATATTATAAATATAAATTTATATTTATAATATAAAATATTATAAATTTATAATATTATAAATTTATAATATTTTATATTATAAATATAAATTTATATTTATAATATAGATTTAATATATTAAATATTTTTAATATTAATAATATATTTATTATATTATTGCCTTCTGGTGCAAATTCATTCTTTAGTCCTTAAAGGGATGCAGTTGCTTACTGTGTTCTAAGCTGACCTTAACAAAATAACTTTATATTTTGACAGGTAAGCAGTAACATTGTAGATTACTTCTNAAAAACTGGGATCCATTTCTGCTGTCCATCCTTCTTCCTGTCAAACAATAGTCTCTTTTCTACAGATAGAGACTACCATTCACAGCCAACTCTTTTATAAATGGAAAACTGAGGTGGAATTATGGTTGAGAAGGGAGTGGAGCTGTTAGCTCACCAATATTCTTTCTGTAATAATTTCGTTTATTATCTGTCCATCCCAAGCAAGGTATTAAAAAAAAAAAATTAGAGAATCTTGGAGTGCCTGGAGCAAGAACTAGGAAATACACTAATAACACTGCCATTCATCACATCTCAGTCCTTCTTCTGGTGACAATTTTTGCTTTTCCCAGCAGATGTTCACATATGTCCTGTTTGCATCTGCTTTACTCTCATCTTGGTTAACACACTTAGAATGCCACATCAACCAAGGGGACTCTGAAAATGCTGAGGTTCTGTTCTGCCAGTGCCTCACCGGCTTCACACACACACACACGTGTAAGCTATGAAATACAATAAAGTCATGCTCCAAGGAACCCATCAACACTGGACTACAGTTTTCCTTAGCCACTCAGGTTAAAATCCTCCTAAAGCCTTTAGCAAAGTCTCCTTTTTGAGCCAGGGAGACTTTGCTGGGTGAACACATCTGCATTAGTGGGCTGCCATGGCATCTCCACGTTCACAGGCACATGCCCTTGCAAAATCAGCTTCACCAACGCTCTGCAGCATTCATCTTGGAAACGACAAACAACCACCAGCTGGTTCTCACTGTGTTCAGAGAGCCCCTACACCCCCAGTTAGTCACTGTAAGCCTCTTTGCAGTGGCACTGAGGGCACACTGAGACACCACAGATTCCCAGAGCACAGTACCTGGTCCGCAGCGGGAATCGACTCCCACCTACGCTTCAGCAAGTACAGAGATTTCCGGCTCTTCATCCTCAATCTGCTCTAGAGGCTTGTGCAGACTTGAGAAAAAGGCTTCTGTCCCAAACCAGCAGCAAGAACCTTATTTCTGACTCCTGCTCTTCATTGTAGGTGGCAGAGCTCCCCGAAGCACACAAGTTTTTGTGAGCTGCGAGGTCGAGAGCGGTTAGAGCCCAGCTTTTCTGCTGCTCCTCCAAAGCAGGACCCCAGCTTCTCCTGCTCCTCTAAAGCATCTGTGTCCCTGCAGTGCCACACCAGAAGGCACTGAGCAGTGAGCAGCCCCTTCCAGCGACGAGCTACCTCGCAGAAAGGAGCCTGGAGTAGGTAGACAACACCAGACGCACTCAATCTGAAAATAGCTGTTGCTTAGGAACTAGAGGGGTAACACGCAGCACCTCGGATGGATAATTGAGAGCTTTTATAGTTAAAGAGAATTAAAAAGGCTGGACCTGTGTTTCTCTCTCCATCATCGTTCTTTTACAATGCTGGAGGAAGGACTGCTCGATTCCACTGGCTCTGGGGCTACGCCTACGTCTCCAGCAAGCCAAACAAATCTTGGTGACAGAGCAACAAATTACTCCCACACATCCAAGAGCCCTTGTAAAAACGTGTGCACAAAGTGTGCCGTGGGTCCCACCTGAAGATCTTGGGAGTATCAAGTACTATGTTCTAGCAGAATGATTAAGGTACAATTTGCATATTTTTTGCTGCAGAGCAGTAATATTCTGAAGATGAATTCTGCTAGTCACACTTTCTTGAGGCATGTGCCAGCATTACAAATGGGTATGAATATTTTCCCCTCACAAGATGTGGTTCTACAGACTGCATGTATATATTTGAGAGAGAGAGATTTCCTTAGGTGGATTAAATATTCCTAAACACTTAGGAATTTCTTTAATTTGGAACTCGGTTTTGAAGTTTCATGCCTAAATTCTTAATTCTAACATGCATTAATCTTTAAAATTAAGCATGAAATGTAATGAAATTCACTTTGCACTTCCTGCTTCATTTCAAATCCATAGAGTAAATTCCCAGCATGAAGCACTTAACGCAGGCAGTGCTGTCTTCAGGGATGAAAAAAGAAAGGAAAAAAAAAAAAGAACAAGCATGTAGCCAGGAACTCCCTGCTCTTTGCAAGGCAACCTATAATTCAATCTAATTAGAGCAGCCTTAATAGTATAATTATTCTAAAAGAAAAGGAACCCTACAACATACATACACATATATGTGGGCAGCCTCTTAAAAAGGGAAGTGCAAGGATGGTCACTGTAGAAGTCATGAGCAAGTTAAATATTGCAAATACAGCTTTTCACTTGTGCCATTTACATTCTATTGAATTGCAGATGCTTGTCACGAGACAAGGTGCTGCAAACAGAAATTCCCAGAGGCCTCAGTGAGTTTCATTTGACATCCATTGCTACCTGGAACTGCAGCACTTTGCATTTAACTCCTACGTGCTAAAAGGAACATGTTTTCCAAGTGGGCCATTAAGGAGTATGACATGCACTCTAGTAGCTTCCCCTCATGTTTCAACACATGCCATAGAAAACCTACTAGCTCTTAAAAAAAAAACCCTTCACTGAATCAGAGCTTTTTTAATGAGTCTTGATAGAGTAACTTTATGAGTTCATATGTGGGTTTTAGTTTTACATTATGGTAAACGAGTGATTCCGCTTCCCTTGTTTTTCCTTTCTAGTTTTAAGGTATAGAAGTATACCTGACACATCACTCACCTTAATTTTTCAGCAAGACCTTGGTTTTTACAACGGGTGCATTTTTCAAAGGACACAAAGTAGCAACAATGTAACTGAATCACAAAAGGATAAAAAACATATTTTCTATTCTGCAAAAACCAGAACCTCCTTAATTTCTCCTAACCTTTCAAGGAACTTAATTAAATTAGGATTAATCCTATTCCTATCTAGACAATTTTCAGAGTCATGTAAAAGAGAGAATCTAAAGCTACAGTGGAATAACTGCGGCATCTTTTCTTCTCTCTGATGAAACGCTTCTTCCTTTTCTTCCTTGGTTTTTGTGTCTGGGCACTAGGATAGCAGATGGTAACCAGAAAGCTGGGGTCATTTTGGGACTCTTCATCAGGAACTGTAGACAGAGAACAAGGGGGAATGCCCTCAAACTGCCACAGAGTAGGTTTACAATAAATGTTAGGTAGAAATTATTTTCTGTGAGGGTGGCACAGGGTGCCCAGAGCAGCTGTGGCTGCCCCTGGATCCCTGGCAGTGCCCCAGGCCAGGGTGGACATTGAGGCTTGGAGCAGCCTGGGACAGTGGAAGGTGTCC
Organism: Leptocoma aspasia; assembly: GCA_013399835.1. Classification (NCBI taxonomy): domain Eukaryota; kingdom Metazoa; phylum Chordata; class Aves; order Passeriformes; family Nectariniidae; genus Leptocoma; species Leptocoma aspasia. The sequence goes on from VXAX01003537.1 coordinate 258,564, forward strand.
CTGCCATGGCAGGGGCTGGAATGAGATGGGCTTTAGGGTCCCTTGCAACCCAAACTGTTCTATGATTCTACAGTTTTCCCACCTTACAGATCCTTTGATGCTTTTATGACACAGCTGGGTTGTCATTTGTACAAAGTATCCACATGAAAATCCTTCACCTGAAGTAAAAGCAAGTACAAAGTGATGGAGCCCTAATAATGTATTTATGTTCTTCCAACACTAGATGGGAAAAACATTTATTTGACCCAAGCAGGAAAATTCCTGAACATCAATATTGTTAGTGATGTCTTGTTTGCAGCAACTGTAATTCTATAGATAATTTTAAAATGGATTGTGATGCCATTAACACTTCTGGCATAATTTCCTTCCAATGACAGGTCAAGAGCAAACCAGTGGCTACACCGGGCTCCTCTGCAGCTCCCCACACAGCTCTAACACCTTGGTCAATAATGAAAGGGTTCATGGTGAGAGGGCCATCCAAGTTTGACTAGTTTGTCAGGTTAAAAAAAAGAAAAACAACCACCAAACAAAACATACCCACATTGTTTGAAATTGCATTCCTTTGATGTCCTGATGGAGACAGCTGAGTAACAAATACTTTCTCCATACATCTAATTCATCTTTCTGCTACTGAAAAAACCTTTCTGTTGGATGACTCAGCTCTGTCTGGATCAACTGCCTGAATTAAAGCTCAAAAATTACAGTAATGAAAGCTGTCATGGTTTTATCCTTTTTCCCATTGCTCCAAACTCTGCAAATATTAACAAAATTAGCAACTTTGCCAAACTCAGATGGAAAACTTGCTTGAATGCCTCAAATGTAGCAAAAGCCAAAATCAAACATGAAATACTGAGCAACTGACCTGTGAGCCTCTGGGTCCTCGTTTGTGATCCCATTCAGAATGCCCCATGAGCTGAAAGACAAAGAAAAGCAGAGGTAAGTGATAAATTGCACTCATTAGTTTTAATTGCAACACTCATGCTTTTATATCCATGACACATTTTTCTTGGAAATGAACAGGTTTGCTTTTGTGATTTATTTCACACAGCTTTTAGCTTCATAATAAAGCCATGTAACATTGTACCTTTGCATTCAGAACCCAAACACATCTGGCATCACAACTCTGCTCGTGTCAATAAAATTCCCACTGCCATAGACCCAGCTTTATCCAAATGTTTAATACTGATCTGGCAAAAGGACAGCTGATACTTCAACAAGGAGATTACCAAAGCCAGGGGACATTTGATTAATCAGCAATGTACATTTTATATCTACCGTGATAATTGGCAACAGCTTTAAATCTGTTTCACCACTGAATTATGAGGTTTTTTGTACATCTGCTCAGGGATTTCTTCTGGGCATTGTTTGCTGCTACACACAGAAACATTGCTTAATGCAAATACAAAATATGTGACTGAAAGATAGGAGGGTTAATGAGACATGTACTGACTTACAGTCATGAACATTTTCTTGCTCATTTTTCCCAACATTCTTTCCCAAAGGAAGTGCCTTCTCCCAGTTCAGAGGTAGGCAAAGAGATTTACAACCCACACTGATTGCAGAACTTGCTTTCAAAACACTCATCCCAGGACAAGAGATTGAAACTACTTTGAAAAATCAGGGAAGCCACATACATCTCCTATGATGAGATTTTGTCTTCTCCACTAACTGTTCCTACTTATCCTTTTCTTTTCCAAGGGCCCCTTCTTTTTAAGTTGTTACTTACAGCTATCTACCTCCATACCTGGAGACAAACCACATATGCAGATATCACAAATGTCACATCATTTTTTTACCTGATACAGCCTTGTAACTGGCCCCCTCATTTCACTGCATTTTTTTTCCCATTTTCCACATTCTCTTGGTGGAAACACTGGCTGTGCTGGGTTTCCCAGTTTGTTCTCCATTACTGCATGAAGCACAGCTTTGATGTTCATGAAAGCTGGCCTCAGTAAATAACTGGTGTGCAAAAATTACCAAGAGATGCACCTACCAAAGGTTATGTGCTTCAAAGAGCTTCTACTGATGCCCTAAGTTTTAGCTTCCTTATTTTTCAGATTCTGTGCTGCCTTAGTGTGAAGCTCTGAGCTTCATATTAATGTGTTAGCAAGTTCTCTTCACAGGGTAGGCAGACAAAACAATAATTTTCCAGCCTGAGAACCAAGAACAACTGTTACAAGCTCCAGGCCCAAAAAGTATAAATGGTGGTGAATTGAAGAGAGAAAAACAAGGAGGATGGGACTTGATGGGCTGAAGCTGGAATTGGACAATGAACTCCAATGTGCAAATGGAGCAGAACTGATAAAAGTGCCAGAGCCCGTGCCCGGTGTCCATTTTGGGACCATTTTGGTTCATCTTGGGTGCAGCCCTGGCTGGGCTCTTGTGCTGCCCAAGGTGGATCCATGGAGGAAATGCTTTTAATAAATCCCTGCTTTATTCTTTAGCTCTGTCCAGCCTCTGTTCTAGGTCAGCCTTCTCAAGGCATCACTACCAGAACACTTGTATCTGTCTTTCCTCTGTGGCTCCTGCCTCTCTGCACCAAAAAAACCTTTTCAGTTTTACTTCTTAGCCCTGTGCCTTGGGAGGAAGTAACTCCTGCTTTCTTAATTTACTTGGCTAAAAGAAAATAAATTCAGCTTGAGTCTGACCACTAGTGATTCCCAGCATAACAAGGGCTGTCTTTACCTCCAGGTTCCTAACAGAGGAATTAGCACAAAAAGTAAGAAAGAAGAAATTAGCACAGTGAAGAAAGAAGGATTAATGTTCCCAGCCTGGCTGTGGCCACTGTGGCTCTCCAGGCTCTGCAGACACCTGGCAGCACACACCACACCTTCAAACCCAAGTGTAGCATAAGATCCCCCTGCCAGGTTTTTCATACCCTCACTGAATCCATAACTCGCTGAAAAGTGAAATATTGCTTTATTACTGCCACCAAAAATGAGAGGTGCAGTGACAAGCCAGGCCTGGAATTACTACTCCCAAATGTAGGGATGCTCCCAGTGCAGGCAGTACCAGGATATTGCTGTGGTTCACGCATTGACAAAGGATTCTTGACAATAATATTAGAAGGTTAAATATAATTTATTAACATATATTTATAAAAATAATTTATTAACATAATCTATAATTCAAAGAATTGGGTTATTATTTGTTTCATTTGGAGCATCCGAAGCTGTTGCTTCAAGCTCTATTTTGAAGCTTTCTGGAATGCCAGAATAGCTTACACAATCAGAGATAACAACTTTTCACCTCATAGGTTAAAAAGAAGAAAAACCTCTATCTCCTATTATTAGGAGACAGGGTAGAGAAAACTTCTGTCTTTGAAACACAGCTCAGAGATTTGTTTATAGAAACTTGTACAGAGTAAAAGACAGTAAAAGATGCTTTCCCATGGGAAGAATTTTTCTGCAGGCCTGCATGCAGAGAAACTTATAACATGTTCACACAACATCAGAAGACCAGACTGATGTTCCAGGGTGGTTACCTGTGATCACCACTAATCCTCACACCTACATCAAGTCCTCTTAAATTCATTCATCTCTAGGCACAGTTTGCTCATCCTGATCCTTATTCTTGCCTGGTGCTTCACATCTCCACAGTGAGTTTTCTGCCCCACCACTTCTCCTCCTGCCCAGCTTGCAGGTAGCTTTTGTTTCCCCATCTCTAATCCTGCCCAGTGAAAAGTGAGCCCAAAGGCTGTAACAGCTCATCCTTGCTCCATTTCCCAGTGTCCAACTATCAACATCACTCACAGAAGAGAAGCCAAAGCCACCAGTGAAGCAGTCACAAATTCATTGGAACCAACAGAGAGACCCCTTCCTTATTTTGTCACCATTTAATGAGTAAACTCCTTGTAGCAATTTACACAGCCCTTGTCTGTTGTAAGAACATATTATAAGTTTCTCTGCATGCAGGCCTGCAGAAAAATCTTCTCATGTGAAAGCATCTTTTACTGTCTTTTCACTCTGTACAAGTTTCTGTAAACAAATCTCTGGTGTGTAATTCAAGGACATTTTTCAATTCCTCTACCTGTCTCCTGGAAATGGGAGATATGGGTTTCTCTTTCAACCTATGAGGTGAAGAACTATTATCTCTCTGATATTGTAAGCATTCTAGGATTCTTGTACAGAGCAGTGAAGAAGCAGCATCTGAGCTCTGCACCCGAGCACATTATAGCCCGAGTACTTATAAACTATGGAGTCATTTTAATAAATCATATTTAGTCTTCTACAATTATTGTCAAGAGTCCTTTGTCAATGCACGGACCACAGCAATACTTGTCCAATTTAATTTCTCTACAAGGGTGCCTAGGTGGAGTAAGCCACGTTTGTATTTTTGCTGATAGATCAGTTGTCCCCAGCATAAAACAACACCCACACCACTGCTCTCTCAGTGTGCCTGGATGTTCTGCTGAGTGACATGGGCTGTGGCTGTCCCCAGCTAAAACAGTGAGCTTGTTTTCAAGTATTATGTTCTCATCCATGACCTATGAAGCCAACCTTTTCTTACCATTTTTATAAAATCTTACTTGCCTTTAAAATGGATTTCTCTCTCATTACCTAAAAAAACCATGATATTCTGGCAAAATATCATGCCAGAATGCTCTTGGCATATGGTGGTCCCTATGAACACAGGAGTGAAGGAATGAAAAATGAAATGAAAAGGATGCCACACATAAAGGCCTCGGGCTTTAAGACAGAAAGAAGAAAACCCCAGAGGTTATGACAAAACCTCTGCCAGGCCAGCATTCCACAGAGGGATGATTGCCTCAGTGTGACACCCTTTAACTCAACAAGCCACACTCTGCTCAGCTGCTTCTGAACCTGATTTCCTTTTCATGGACAAACAGTAAGTGCTGCAGCATGATACCCAGAAAAGGAGAAAAGAAAGTATGCCTGATCTATTGAGCTAGGTAGAAATCATGATTTCCACAAGCTGAATAGAAATCAAAAGATGAAGAAAACAGAATTAAAAGCAAAAACAAAGCCCAAAACCAAACAAAAAACTCCCACAAAAAAAAAAAAAAAACCAAACCAAACAACAAACCAACTACACTCAGAAAAAACAGAGCATGTGCATAAATCCACTTGAGTGAGTCAACCTTCTGAAATCATGGAAAAAGAAAATAATATACTGTTTAATTGCTGCATGCATGCAAACAGAGATACTGACATAAAAATGCATTTGGAAGTAGCGGGATTTATGTTTATCACTAACAGACCCCACCACCTCCTCTGAAAGTTCTCTGGAGTCAATTTGGTCCAGAGTGATGATAAACAGCCTCAGAGCATCAAATTTAATATTCTCACTGACCAGGCAACTAAGGCTAAACGTATCAGCAGCAGAAAAGGAGGGATAAAACCAAAATCAAACTCCCACACAGCTTATATGCATGCAGTCTCTCCTAGAAGAAAAGGAGCTACTTTACATTTCATCTGAAAGTGTCCTGGAAACCCACCCCTGACAGTTTTAATACTCACAGATGAAAGCAGATTTTAGCAATGAGAACAACTCTTGCACGTTCAGGAATGCACAAAAACATGGGCTTTGCTAAAACCAGCTGGTTGGCTGTACCCCAATAACTGGGTAGTTATTAGGGCAATAACCTCTAATAAATGACTTAACAGGTCTCCAGGGAAAACACTCCCCCATTCCAGCTGGGGGTGAGGACTGCCAGTGGAAGAGGAAGGAGTAGAAAAGACCCCAAATACCAAAATCCCAGTCACAGACAGAAAAGGAGAAGTGAAAGGGGTCATCTCCTTTTGAAGATGTAGGGTGCTGGCCTGTGCTCTAAATTTCAGGGTTTTGCTACAAACACCACGAAGTTTCTCGGCTTGTGGTTTTAAAACTTATGTTCCCTAATGCAACAATACCTTCAAAGGAGTAAGGAACGGAATAAAAGACTGTCTGCATTGCAACAGACATCTGAGATACCCATACTGGAGTGGAACAAAGCTGTTTAAAAATTAGCATCTGCAGCCCTCGCCTCTCTAAATGCAGCTCTTCTCCTATATGGTTATTTAATTAAAGCCCCAGCAAATGATTACATAAGGATTTCAACTTTCATTAAAATTCATAAACCATAATACTTAGCCTCCTTAGTATTAGAGAACTGCAGGAAAATGTGACCCACACATATTGTAGAAGATCTAAATAAATAAAAAGACAGAAAGTAAAGTATGACATTTTTTAAACTTTAAACCTTTTCAGCTGTTTCTAAGTCCTGTTTTTTCCTTGTACATCCTTTTCTGGACTGGGGTTTTAATTTTGGCACTCTTGAAACAGCCATACTGCTAACTATGCAATGGCTGGGAAAAAAATGAGATAAAAAAACCTCCAACAAAGGCCAATCAAAAAATCCCAACCCCACAAATGAGTCAGAGAAATAGAAAAGGCATAATCTTATTATAAGGACTGCCCCAACTGGGCACAAGTCAGGAACAAAACTCAGTATTTAAAATACGAGCAGTCTCATGTATATTCTTTGAAAGGGGGAAGGAGTCCTCAGCAGCAGAATGCAACAGCATTTTGAAACCACATTTTATGGTTATTGACTTATTAAAGGATATATGACACCCAGCACAGTTTCATTAGAGTGAATGAGCAGATCCTTTCCTTGTAAGTATTAAAGAGGACCAATGAAATACTTTAGTGTTTAATAAAGCCCTTTAAATCAATTCAAAGTCTATTCTAATTCTACTCAGGTTATAGTCTATTAGTCTGGAATTTTATTTGACACATATTTACATGTACACAACACTCTTACTGTTCTAAAAACAATTAGATGGTGATGACAAAAGTGAGCTAAATCAGCCAGCAGTCACCAAAGATAATAAATGGGATTCAAGAAGACTGAAACAAAATCACACAGCCCAAATGCACATGAGAACCTTGCCCCAGCTCACAGGCTCCTATTCCTGGAGTTTAAAGATTGAGACTGTGGCTGGATACCTCATTTCCATTATCGTGAACACAGCAGACTCCTGCTCTCTCTGGTGGAAGGTGAACAAGGCAAGGCACAGGAATGTGAGAGCAATTGCTCCTTTGCTCCTTCTGGGGCTGGGAGCCAAACACTTGCATCCAACATTTCCCACTGAACTGCCTGTGATACATCAACAGGGCAGCCTGAGCTCTCCCTAAGAGCTGACAACCTGCAGAACTGCCTTTTTGCTACTCCTGCAAGGATTTAGCACATTTAGTGGTGGTAAAAAATGAATTACCAATGAGATTATGAGAAGCTTTGGCTGGGTGGTAGCCAGCAGCTTTAAGAGTTGTTTATATTTGGGAATCAGCATCCAGAAGAGCAAGATAGGAGTATCCAATCAGGCTGGCACCTGGTTTCAAGCTTCACCAAAATAGCAGAGGTTCTATTTAAACATGAGCATAACATCTTCCCTCTTTGGAAGAGATTTAGTTGAATGGGCATGCTGAGGACATGAAACAGTGTCTCACTGTTGAGTTCTTTGACACTGCCTCCTTACAGCTTGTGCTGAATGGGGCACAGTATGATCCATATTCTCTGACTGAATGGGTATTAGCCATGCTCCAGTCAGGATCATATTTCCACTGGTAATAAGAAACTGTTTGTTACCAGCATGTAGGCACAAAATGTTCCCGATAAGTTCTTTTTTCAGTAATGAAAAAAAAAAGGCACAAATTATTTCCTTGATTACATATTAGAGGAAACATTTATTTTTACAAACATGCAGGAGTCAGGTCACAAAGAAACTAACAGGGTGTTTTTGCACATGCTATTTTGAGTAGTATTCCTTCTATCCGATAGACTGTTCCCTGCATTTTCATGGCAATCAAGATAAGTGGGATGATTTACTGACTCCATTGATTTAGGGAGGGAATTTTGGTGTGGACACCATGAGCAGGAGTAGCTAAGCAGGCTGGAGCTGCTGAGATTCACCACGGCCAGATCCTGATAACACAACTGGCTGCTCTGACCACCTTCTCCAGCAAATGGCAGAACTGCACCTTGCCCTGGTGTTGCTATGAACATATTATAAGTTTCTCTGTGTATAGCTTCTGATCTATTTTCCCATGGGAGAACATCCTTTTGCTGTTCTTTTACTCTGTATAAGCTTTCTGTAAACAAATATCTGGTGTTCTTCAAGGACATTTTACAATTCCTCGGCTCTCCTTGAGAGTGGGAGAAGGAGCTGAAGGACTGTAATCTTTCTGATATTGTGAGCATTCAGACATTGCCTGGACGAAGCAGCAGCAGGAGCATGGAGAATGCTCTCTGCTGAGCAGATACAGAAAAATACTAGAATTATGGAGTCATTTTAACAAATCATATTAGCCTTCTGATATTATTGTCAAGAGCCTTTTCTTCAATGCATGGACCACGATGATACCCTGGGGCACCCAAAGTGTCAGAGATGTCCTTGCTGTGTGCTGAGAGGGCTCACACACAGCCATGTGTGGGCCATGACACACAGACAGCAAAGGGCTCCAGTATTTGGAAAAACAATCCCTTTTCCACAAGCCCTGGCCAACTCCTAGGGTCAGCACAAAGCACAAGATGCCAGAGCTGTGCTGTTCAGCCAGATGTGTGAGCTCGTGTCAGCACAGCCACTGTGCAGAGGAAACTCCCCACCCAAATGCTCCCAACATCTTGTGTCCCTGCAAATCACCAAGGCCAGCCTCAGTTCCAAGACTGGTTAAAAAAAACCAAACAAAAACCCCAAACAGAATAATTCACCGCAACAAACCAACCAAAGTAATAAACTGGGGGTGAGCATTTAAGAGCCATTCAGCTGCTTTCTAATCAAAGATGCTGTTTCAAAGGTTTCTGGGCTGCTGGACAACAGCTGGAAGCAGAGATAAGCTTTTTAAACCACAGCAGAGGCAGAAATGGAACTTGGAACTTGGCAGTGCTTTGAACTGGAGGCAGGGCCAACGAGGAACAGCCATGGGACTGAGGAGGAGCTGCAGTGAAGGGGTCTGAGGAGGAGCTGCAGCTTCTCTGCAGGCTGAGCCCCATGTGGGGATGGAGTTAAGCCCTCTGAAGCTGCTCCCCTGGGGAAGCTGGAAGCCCTGGACAGGGCTGCCTCCTCCATCCCTCTCAGAACCTGGCTGGGAGGTCAGGCAAGGACCCACAGCTCCGCCAGAGCACTCCTGGATCAGACACTGCACAGGGACAGCAAGCAGGACAATGAGCCACTGTGGCAGCAGGGAATGGAAAGAGCAAGGCCTTGGTGAAGCCCAGGGGACAACCCAAAAGGGACTCCCAGCAGGGACTGTCCCAAAGGCAGGGTGAGGAACCTGCCCTGAGCGCTCCAGCAAGGACTCAGCCCCGCAGGGATGAGCTCATCTCTGGCTCTGGACTCTGCATTCTGGAGGATTTCTCATGGCAGCAAACGACTCTTGTTGTGGTCTGTGCGTTGACAAAGGACTCTTGACAATAATATCAGAAGGCTAAATATGATTTATTAACATGCCTCCGTAATACAAAGAATTTGGGCTGTTATCTGCCCAGCCTGGAGCATCTGAAGCTCCTGCCTCAAGCTCCATCCAAGGAATGCCAGAATAGCTTACACAATCAGAGATAACAACTTTTCACCTCATAGGCTGAAAGGAAGAAAACCTCCATCTCCCATATCAAGAAACAAGTAAAAAAATCTAAATGTCCTTAAAACACAACTCGAAGATTTGTTTATAAAAACTTATACAAAGTAAAAAAACAATAAAAAAGGCTCTCCCACAAAAAAGAATTTTTTACAAACTTACATACAAAAAAACTTATAATATGTTCATACAACAAACAACCTTTTTATTTCCAGACAATAAACTGCATCTGACTTCTTCAGGGATCCTGGCTTCTTCTCCTTATGGGGTGGGCAAGGGACACAAAGAAATGTGACACAGCAGGCTGGCAGCAGCGGGCTCAGGGCAGCTCCTGTGCCCCTTGCTCCACAGCACACCTGAAAATGAGCAGGTTTAACTTCAGAGAATGTGGAGCTGCTGGGAAATAAAAAAAACCAAAAAAAACCCCGTAGGTGGGAAAAAGAAAAGACGCAGGAATATCCACCTCCACACCCTGTATCTGGTTTTATACAAATTTTTGTCACAACTACTTAAACAGATGACAGTAGTAAAACAAATCCATGTGTGTTTCTATTATTTTCACTCCTACCACTGAATTTCTCAGGTCTCTATTAATCCTTCACACATCAAACAGGATTTTAAACAACAGGTTTGGGAGGCAGAGCTGTAGTAAAATAGAGAAAAGACCTGATTTTGGGTGGAAGGGAGGAGGTGGTGCTGGTTTTTGCCCCTTTTTATTTTGTTGTTTTGGAAGCAGTTCTTATTTTTCAGTGATCCTCAACGATGGATTCCACACAAAGAGTTACTTGCAGATGTATTGCAGATTTATTAACAAAGGCTTCCTAAATTAATGATCTTATGATCTAATGATCTGGATATTTACTTTCAGAATAAATGAGTAAAGCAATTAAACTGATCATAAATAGTTTTCTTATCCCCTTGACCTGATTTTGTAGATGAATAATAGGCATATTGATCTGGTGGACTAGTAATCCACAAGTAAAAGTGTTTACCAAATTTTTCATACACCCATTTTCCCATTCTGAGCATAGTTATGAAAACCAAAGCCTTAGAGAAAAATATCTATAGTGGTGAGATAAAAACTGTGGGCACAGCTACTCTGATACCTCCCACTTTAGCCACAGACATAATTTACAAACAGTCACTTAGAGAAGGAGATTCCTCAGCATGGGAATGCCAGGGCAGCACAGTAACATCAACAGCCCTAAACATAACAGCAAGTTAACAAAAGAACAAAAGTATATTGATGAAAAGGAGAAAAGTTACAATTTAAATGTTGCTTGCTATTCACAGCACACATAAGAAGTTCCTGGATCTCACAGCTACACAGTCAAGTCCATTCTGGTGCAATTCTGGTGCAATTAAGGTCCTAGAAAAGTCAGAAAGCTTATTTACTTTTTTTTTTTTTCCCATTGGGAATCATTCACTGTGCATTGAGAATCCCATTCCCAATACCAAGCCTGGCACAAGCTTGATAAACTAGACAGCTCCTGCAGCAGACAGAGTTAGCAAAGTCTGAAACCATGTGGAGGTATCTAAAATGTTTTTTTTTTTGTTTTGTTAAGGAGTCTAAAGACTTCTACAAAACAACCTGCTCTGAAATTTATGCTCCCAATACTATTTTCTCTTTAGTGCCTAGTTTTTCTCTCTCTTTCCATCTTTTCAGAGGTCCCAGTGTCACGTAGGTTTCATCTGCACTTTGTTTTGCCAACACGAACTTCAAAGGTGAGGAGTGCCCTTTTAGGCTAGTTACCAGTGCACACAAGGGTCTCTGCTTCCAAAGAAATAAGATTTTGAGCAGAATAGAATAGGTTTGAAGAGAGAAAGAATGTCTTTTTGCACAGCAATTAAAAAAGCACTGGAAAAGCAGGTAAATGTT